>JAEANM010004329.1:0-20961 GCA_017656035.1 Myanophis thanlyinensis
TTTAAATCTCAGCTAATTTAATTGTTTTATACTGGTTTTTAAATTGTGTTTATCTATTTTTACTTGCTGTGAACCACTCCGAGTCCTTAGGGAGATGGGTCGGTATATAAATTTAAATAAATAAATAAAATGCAACTGTAATGTGTTGATTTATTTTATCCAGAGGGGGTTTTAAGCAAAACTTTTATGAGGAAAAACTGGGTCTCATTTTCAAGTCAGTCATTAAAGCTGAGCATCTGTGGAAACTACCGAGTGCCCCTCGGCAGCTGTGAAGCAGAAATCGTCTCTGCCAGGGGTGCGCAGGGCCACTAGCACACCTGGGCACAGAGTGGGCAAGGCTTCCCCGGGACCAAAGTCCCTCTAGGGGGCAGGCAATAGCTGCTGGTAGGTCTTTCCTCAAGAGCATCTCTGAGCAGCCTTGCCAGCTCATGATGCCCGTGGGAGCCCCTTCCCCTGAGAGAGCCAGATGGGGCAGGCCTCCCCAGGAAAATTGGTTCCTCTGAAGGCCCTGAGACATCTGTAGAAAGTTAGCACCAATCTCTCTCCTAGAATAATGAAATGTTTTAGGAAATATTAAAAAGGCAGAATATTATAGTTCCCCTAAAAGAGAAATAAAAAATCTTAAGGGAGACAGAAACTCAGAGCCCCAGCAGATGTTTGGTGCCCATTGAGAAAGACCAGGCCAGCCTATCTACAAGACAAAAGACCTTCAGCTCCAGGGTGAAAGGATGAAGACAGGACCCTTCAGGACATTATAGGATTAGCCCTCTACCCATCTAGCAGCTGAGCTCACCACATGGCACAATCTCCTAAGGACATTGCATCACCCTCCAAATTTCAACCAGACTTAGCGCAGACAACCTACAGAGCCAGCTATGACCCCGGCAACAGCCAACAGAATACATGTTCTTGCACAGGAACAGGAAGTTCAAGTGCAAAGCCCAAGAGAAAGTATAAATACCCCCCCCCCCCCACTCTCAACTCCATGTGGTCAGCTGCACCAGAACCCATGCGGTTCTGTTCATCATTAAACCATCTTTCCAATCAGCCTCCATGTTTCCAGTGTCTTTCTCCGGGCTTGGAACTGAACCAGATGGATTTTTCTTCCAACACGTCAAGTGGACAAGGGCCAGGGTGCCCATGTGGCCCCCTTTGGTACTCTAAGAGATTAATAGAGGAAGGTTTCCATTCATCCCTGCATTGCCCTGAGCAGCAGCAGCAGCGCAGCAGCCCTCAACCCAAGGCAGGAGGAGGGCAGAGCTGAGCCCCAACTATGCTCCTGACCCAGCTCCCTCCTGACCCCCAGGGGCAGCACAGGCCAGGTCCAGCAGGGCACCCTGCCCGGGGCACTCTGGAGGCTGGACCAGGGGCAGGAAGTCTTCCTTTAGAGCTCGCAGCCCCCAAAGGGGCAGGGATGCAGGTAGGAACTGAGGCCGGGGCCGTTCGTGGGCTCCCGGGGTTCCTTCTCTTTGCCCCCGGGCTGGGGACTCACCAAAAGCAAGGCTCTTCCTGGGATGGCAAGGCCGACTCCTCTGCGGTGCCCACCAGGAACCTACCACCTGAACCTTTCCACAGAAAGACACCTGAAAATGGTTGCCTGCTCATATTTTGTATTCTGAGAGTGAAATGGGCATTACATAAATGTGATAAATACATGTACATCAAAACTGATATAAATGCTTAATTTTATTTGCTCGTATTGTTATTTTAATTGCTGCTATTATAAATAATCAGATGCAAATATGTGTGTGGTGCAGCTTCTGCATTCCTGCATAGAAACGCCTGAATAAATGAACACCCAGTCCTATCCTAAAAGTAGTCAGGATAGAATAATACAATCAGTAGGATGAGGAGTGGGGTGGGGTGGGGGGTTGTGTTTATTTTAAATTTTTCTATTAGCCGTCCCTCAGCATCGCTTCCTGGGTGCTTGCCAAATGCATGATGCGATGCAAATAAACTAAACAACCTATTACAACAATCCTATCAGTCATTATGTAATTAAAAACCTGCAGAAATTATCTTTGCCCAGGTCCAAGAAGGTAATGTTTGAACCTACTTATGTTTTTAATTTACATCATTTCATTTTTATGATTCTATGCTGTCCAGAGTTGCCCTGAGGTAAGACGGATGGCCTATAAATTTTATACATAAATTTTGGAGCAAATGTGCCACTTTAGAAAGTGCATCTACAAGAGGTTCCTCCCCCCTACACACACACACACACACATGTCCTGGCTGTCAACTTCCTGGAAGTCACCTGTTGAACCAATTAACATATCTGAGCTGCCTCTGGCCATGACTCGTCCAGCTGGAGGGAGGGAGGGAGAGCTGGCAGCCTGATCTCAGAGAAGGAAGGCGCACAGCCTGATTCCCATCCTGAAGGGCTGCCAATTGCAAGCTGGAGGACCAGCTCCACCAGAGACCTCCCCCACTCCACATGCCTGGAGGAGATCTCTGGCACCTCTGCTCCCCCCCCATCTCACTGAGGACTGGAGCCTTGCTCTCCCTATCTGGTCATGGCTGCCTCCAGCTGGTCTCCCGTCTGCAATATTGAAGCCCCCAAAACAGAGCAGACCTGCAGGGCAAAAGGGGGGTTTCAATGGGTTTATTAATTGGATAAAAAAGGCTATGGTTGTTCCCAATTGCAATGTACGGCTGTGAAAGTTGGATCATAAGGAAGGCTGAGTGCCAAAGAATGGAGACCTTTGAACTCTGGGGCTGGAGAAGACTCCTGCGAGTCCCCTGGATGGCAAGGCGATCAAACCGGTCAGTCCTAGAGGAGATCAATCCCAACTGCTCTTTAGAAGGCCAGATCCTGACTCTGGGGGATGGTAGAGGACAGGAAGGCCTGAAGGAATGTTGCCCATGAGGTCGCGATGGGTCGACACGACTTTGCAACTAAGAACAACATTAATTGGATCAATGGATTGGAGGGCCTGCCCCATTGACCGCAAATGAGTAAGGGGCTTTTACAAGCAAGTGAGCCAATCTATGCTTTGGCTTGATGGGGCCTTTGTTAGGATCAGCACTTAGCTAATGTCATGGCTGCCATTCTGCTAGCCTCCCATGACATCCTGCCAGCCTGACATTAGCAATGGGGCTGGGGGAGATTGGAATACAGGGGGAGAAAGGGGAGGGGTGTCTGGGAGCCAAGCCCTGCCGGCTCCACCAGTGAGATGCACCAATCCAGCCTAAGGTCTCCCAAAGGAGCGCTGAGACCAAGAAGGGACACTTACCTAAACAACATGGGAACTTCTAATTGGGCTGATAACGGGGTGGGGGTCGGGGGCTGTCCAGTGGAGAAAGGGAAAGTTAAGCCTAAATAAGAGCCTTCTGTGGGGTGGGGTCGGCTGCTGCTCCATCCAGGGGAAGAGCCAGGGGTGTCAGGGGCCATGGCAGGGGGGAAGGAGGCCCCGTGGGGCAGGGTCCCCATTGTTGAACTCATGGGATTAGTAGAGACAATCAGATACCACAAGTAATCCTACTCCAAGCCATGAATGGTGGTTTGATAGCTGATAATCTATCTTTCATTGCCCCTGAAGGCTAGAGGAGGCCAGTGTGGAGGTGTGAAGCACTGGGGTTATATGGGTATACCAAGGTGTGACCAGATGAGGAGGAGCTGCGAAGTCTGTAGGAGACAGACAGGCATTAGAACTTACTTGTTAGAAAACCACTAGCCAGGATATTAGGAACAACAATAACTTGCTTATAAGAAAAACCCCAAAAACCACATAGCTGGCAAGGAAGCCCATGACCTGGGTGAAGAACAGGTGATGCGATTTTAGCTATTAGTATAACAAGCGTAGGACTTGTAGGGAGCTGTAATCCAATTAACCAATCCATATTATATGTCATGCACGCATTATTAGGGGACTATAAGAATGGCTGTAAGACTTTGCTCAGGTACCAAAATAAAAGTATACTTTGTATCACATCCTGTGGTTAATTTTGCTTCGACACCAAGCTAATGCCTGTTTTGGAGAGAACAGTGCCCCCAGATTTCTTGGGTGCCGCATTCTGGGCCAGTTGCAGCTTCTGGGTGGTTCTCCAGGGAAGGCATTCGCTGGGGGATGTCGTTGGGGGGATTGAGCAGCCCCTCCCAATCTAGGAACAAATACAAGATGGGGCTGTACCTGACTGATATCTGGGCTTTGCAGACGTTTCCCCAGCCAAAATCACCAGGAGAGGCTCCAAGGACCCAGACCTGCTGACCATCCTGGGGCCACAGACAGACCCACTCCCCAAAGAAGGTCAGCCAGTGCACCCTTGCTCCTCCCACACCCTCTGCCCCACCTGAATGTGGGGTGCAAGTGGCCGGACCCTACCACTTTTTCTGCAGAGCCACAGGTTGGGGAACATGGGCTTGGAGGTCCCCTTCAGCACCCAGCCAGGCCTGCAGCTCAACCGAACCCCACAGGCTGCGTTCCGGGCAATTTTCTGCCAATGGTCCACTCTGGCTGGAGAGAAGCTGCTTAGAGGATGGATAGGGAGGGGGCCCTTCCCAGTGCCCCTCGCTCGGAGGCTGAGAGGTGCCAGGACCAGCGGGAAAGACGGACTGGGTCCAGTGAGGCCCAGCCACCCTCAGGGCACACTTGCTTTTCCAGCAGAACCAGTCCAGCAACTTGGTGGCCCCTCCCACCCTGGCTTGGGGCTGGGGCTTCCTCCCTGCCTGTAGTTGCTCAGGGCCAGGCCTTTCCCCAAACTGGCCTTTTCCCAGAGGTCCCCCCACCCAGTCTTCTGGCTGGAAGCTCAGAGCCCCCTACCCACCCCCACCCCCACCCCAATTCCACAAATGACCTGCAGCATCTTTGTGCTATCTTGCTCTGCCCCCCCCCCCACCCTCCAATCTGCCCTGGGGCTCAGCCCACAAAATCTTGGGAGTTGGGGGAGCCCAGCAGCATCTGTGGCTGAGGACATGGAGCAGCAGGTCTCCCTCTTACCCATCCAGGCACCCCTCACCAAACTGGGGACACGCCCCCCCCCCCCCCGTGCTTGGCGCTTCCTCAGTGGAGCAGAGACAGAGGAAGCACCTGAGGGCCTGGGGGGGTTGTCATGGGCCACCCACTCGCCCTCTCCAGAGAGGCTCCTGAGCCCCCAGGCCCAGGGCAAAGGTCAGGAGCAAAGAGGCTGCCGGTGGGCCTTAGGAGTCTCTGCTGCTGTGGATCCGGCACTTGTGGGGCTCCCCTGCTGGTGGCCAGAGACACGTTGGGATCAAGGGCTGCCCTCGGTTGCCCCAAGCAGCCAGAGAGTGGCCGTCCCTGCCCAGGGTGAGCAGCAGCAGCAACAACAGCTGCCCTTGTAGATGCCAAAGGGCAGCCAATGGGAGGAGGCCCAAGAAGCACTGCCTGGCATGTGCCCAACAGCCCTGGCACGCCAGCTGGTTTGGCCCCGTTGACCCCTGCTGCTGAGTTTGGGCTCCTTCACCCGGGATCCTTCAGCTTTTGAAAGTCTTCTGTATCCCTTCTCTTCATCAGGGTTGACTCAGCCGTCTGTCCTTCCGAGGTCGGTCAAAGGAGGACCCGGGTGGTTGGGGGCTAGAGGCTGACTTAGAGAGGGGCTGTAAAGCCCCGTGAAGCGGTATATAAGTCTAAGGGCTATTGCTATTGCTCTCTGCTTCGTTTCAAGCAAGAGCAAACACTTTCCCATCTCCAGCACAGTCTGAGTCCCAGAAGTGCTGCCAGGGACTGGCAGGCAGTGCCCATGACTGGCAGTGCCCAGCTACTGCTGAGCCTTTCTGAGCTGCTTGACTACCAGTGACCTGGATCCCCCCCCAACTCGGAGTTTAATGGTCAGCATTGACATTCAGGCACTTCCTTCCCTTCAACCTGGTTGCTTCTGCCCCTTTAGCTCCCTTCTCTCTCCCTTCCTTTCCTCCGGGATGAATTTGGCTGAGAGCAGACAGAACGAGCGGCTTCCCTGGCATAAGCCCCAGCCTGACTCACCAAAGCAGACCAGGCATTGTCTGGGGGGGAGGGGGGGCGGTCTACAGAAGCCCCCCCCCTTGTCTCTCAAGACCACTCTCCCTTTGGCCTGCCAGTCTGGCCCTGATGAGCCCCCTTGCTGGCACAGCCCCCTCTCCTCCCCTCCCCCACACACCCCAAGCTGGACAGGAAGAGCCCCACAGGTGTTTCCAAGCTTCCCATTTGGGCCCCAGAAGCAGAGGGGTCTGGCCCCCAGACAGCCCCACCCTCAACCATCCAAGCCCTTGGATTCCTGCCTGGGGAGGGCCAAGTGCTTTGCTCTGCCCTGGGCTCCCCAGAAGGCATTATTGGAAGAGGGCCAGATAGGGATGCCCTGCCAAGGAGGCTTTTGGCTGCTTTCCCCCTTCCCCCCCTGGAGGGCCAGGTGAGGAGCCCTGGGCAGCTTGCTGAGGCTCCGCCTTCCCCACCTGCTGGTCGCAGTCTCTGGGTAAGAACACCCCCCCACACACGCCAGAGAATGGGAGCAGCTGGGGAAGGCTGAGCAGAGCCAAAGAAGCATCGGAGCTCCGGTCCCTGCCGGGCAGGGAAGTGACTCACGTGCCAGGCGTCCCAAATGCCAGGCGGATCCTGTTGTCCACTGCTGCCTCTCAGCTGATGACGCCTGCCAGGGCTATGCTGCCAGCTGTGCTGCCACAGAGGCTGACAGTTACCTGTGCTCAGTGCTCATGGCTCCCCGGATCAAAGAAGCGTCCCCCCCCCTTTACTAGCGGCCTTTTGGGAATGCAGCTTTCTCTCTCCAGCGGCTTCTTCAGGAAGGCTGCCTCTCTCTCCAGGGCAGAAGGTCCTGGAAGTGGAGGGTGGCCTGGAGGCTCTGAGGGTCTCCCTGGGCAGCCAAACCCCCTGGAGAGTTCCTGGCAGGGAGACTGGGACACGGTTGGCGGGGCGGAGGCCTCTCCCTTTGAAAGGGGTGGTTTATTGTGGGAAAGGAAGGAATGGTTCGGCCTGAGGAAGAGCAGCTGGTCCTCACTTTATGGCCAAAATGGAGCCTAGAATTTCAGTCATAAATTGTTGCAGTTGTAAGCTAAGACATCACGTGACCAGAATTGATTTTACGACTGTTTTTACAACAGTTTTGAAACGAGTCACCGCAGTTGGTCATGGGACCACAGTTGTTAAGCAAATCCAGCACAACCAATGGGTGTTTTCTGCCATTTTCCACTGGAGAATGGCACAAATTGCGAATGTGGGGGTGCTGCGCCCAGTTGGAAATGTGAGCCGGCTGCCAAGCACCAGTCATGCACTGATCCGACCCCAGGGAGGGGGATGCAGCAATTGAAACCGAGGGCAGGCTATAGCTGTTTAAAGTCCATCATAACTTTGAACGGTCACTAAGCAGCCACCCATAAGTCGAGGACTACCTGTACAAGCAACGAGTGGGCCAGGTGCCTTACTCTGCAGCCTCAGCAGCAGGCCTGTGCCTGAGTGCCAGGAAGGTGCATTTTCTGGGGGAAGAGATACGTGCAGCCCCTCCCCCCAGCAAGATTATTCTACAAAAATCTGAGTGTAAAGCCCTGAATCAAGTAACTTTTTGCTCTGAAATGATGAGAAGGAAACCCGCAAGTCGGACCAACTCCCCCATAGCATTTGGGGAGGGGGAAGGAAGCACTGCAGCCCAGCCAGCTCTGGAAACAGCCAGGGGTCAGTGCGGCAGCCAGGCTGGGGGCTCCGCTGGGCCTATGGCAATGCCTGGCTGCCACAAGGAGGGAGCAGGAGGTTCCAGGGGAAGACCCACAGGATTGACCCAGCAGAGTGGCCATCCTTTGGGGGCCTGTGTGTTAATTGGAGGGGGAGGCAATGGCTATGTGAAACCAGCCAAAGTGTGGTGTGGCCACTGCAGGCTCCCTTCCACACTTTTCTGAAGAGCGAGGATGAGGGTCTCATCAAAGAATGGCCTTGGGTGTGGGGCAGTCTCACAATTCAGGAAGATTTCAGGAGCTGGAATATGAGGCAGAAGTCAGGATTGCAAGAGGGAGAAACAGAATGTTCCACCTTTGGATAAACTCGAAGGCCAACCTTTGGACATGTGGGGAGGGGAACCCTTGCCGGGCCGCAAAGCATAAGGGGCAGGGGTCTGGCTGGGAGCAAAGCACAACACAATTGAGGGCAAGGAGTCCTGCCTGGGGGAGGACAGGGCTGGCCCTGCATTCAGGACACGGAGGAAGGAGCAGAGCAGGCCGGAGGAAGGAGCAGAGCAGGCCGGATGATCCCAGCCTGGAGGGAAAGTTACACAACAGCCGAAGTATCAGAGGCATCTGGCCGAGGGAGGGCAGACGCAACACGGTTGTGTTCTTCAGGGCACATTCAATGCCGTTCCAGAAGACAAAACAAGAAAGGAAGGCTCCAATTACCAGGAAGCAGATTTTAATCAGACCTCAAGAAAAGGGTTGTTCAGCACAGGACGGACTTCCCCAGATGATGGCCGTCCCCTCTCCTTCCTTGCGGGGGGTGGGGGGTGGGTGGGGTTCTGTGGAGGCTGAAGGGGCTCTGCAGGGGTCTGCAGGGAGCAGCTGTGGTGGCTTCCTCTGCTGATCTGAGGATTAAACCAGATTGTTCTCCTGACACCTCCTGGCATTCAGGGACAGGAAGCCTGAGCAGGAATGAGGTCAATGGCTGCATCAGCTCAGGAGGTGACCCTGATACTTGGAGGGGGGGATGCTTTGTAATGCGGCAGGTGTCAGGGAACAATTTTGTTGTGGGAGCCAGACCCAGGGAAGCTGACCTCCTGGTGAGACACCATGTCACAGAAATTCAAGAGGATGTTAGAGAATTACCCCCATTAGTGCAAGCAACGGGGGGGGGGGAGATTGCACACTGGCTACCTCGGAGGAATCCAGGCCGGGCACAAGGCAGCCTTGATCTCTTCTGCGCCTTGCAAGGGTGAGGAACAGGACCTCTTCAGGGAAGGTGGCCACCCAGAAGAGCTGCTGGACTCCCTGGTTCTGCCAGACCTCTGGCAATTCTACCTGGGACACACTTGGGGAGCTGCGAGGCTACCTTGGCAACTCTAGCTGGCAAGAGCAGGAGGTGAGGTCCACCTCGGCTTTTTTCCCTGGACCTGTGGCAAGCAGGCAGACGACATGCACACATGCTCACGGCTATGTCTGGAGGAAAGCCCTTCCCGGCTTCTCCCCCGCCCCGGGCAGAAACTTTCTCCTGGAAGTGACCCTTGGGCCAGGGTCCGCTAGGTCTGCCCCTCCCTAGCTCTCGCTTAGACTTTTGTCCTGGGGCCAACGGCGTTTATGGCTGCGCGGAAGTTAATCTATAATCGGCCGGGCAGCCAGCGAGGCAAGACCTGTTAGTCAGCTACTTGGTCGCAGGCAATTTGCTAGCCGGATCGACCTGCCTTGCTCAGCGGGTGGATCCCAATCCTGGGGAGGCATGACGGGCAGTTCAGTTATGCGGAGCACATGACCTCCGGCAGGTGCTTCTGCAGGCCAGCGAGGACTCAGTTCCCGGCCGCCCCGGCCATGCGGAGGAACCCTGCGGATGCTCCGGCCAGGCACCGGCGGAGGTGAGTGTTGCAAAGCCGCGGCTCTGAGACTTACGGTCGCTCTAGGGGCAAGAGTGGGGAAGGGCAGGGAGTAGGGAAACGACTTTGGGCCAGGCAGAGGGGTCCCTCAACACGGGTCCCGGGGTCTCCCGAGAGCCAGACCTTCCGGCGATGTTCCTTTTCCTCTCCGAGTGCAAAACCAGTTCAGGGCTCCCTTCGTGTCCTGTCTGGGGTCCTTTCCTCTCCTTGGGAACTAGCCCCACTTTGCCATAGGGAGGCCGGGCATTTCTCATTCAAGTTTCTGGTCCTGCATGAGGCCGGTCCCTAGTCCCCAGCCCAGCTGAGACTGAGAGGATTTGCGAGTCGTTCCCTTGAAGGCTTTCCCGAAAATCTTGCCCCAGGAATCCCCAGGTGGCCATCACCACTCAGCAGGAAAAGACAGCAGTCGGTTACGAAGCCAGGAGACTATCAGTTCGAGTCCCGCCTTAGGCACGAACCAGCGGAGTGACTTGGACCCCTGGTTCTCAGTTGTAGGAGGCGGGGAAAAACCACACGAGAAAGGGCTGCCAAGAGAAGCAGAAGCTGAGGTTGACTTCGCCACCGCCGCCATTCAGCAAGAAATCTGTGGGGCATCTTTTATTTCCCTACACAACATCCCTGAAAGGTAGGCTAAGAATAAAACCAGCCGATTCACCTGTTCCTTCACCAGGCAGCTGCTGCCGCCTGCCAGCCAGTCAGCGTTGCCCAAGAGCTCCTGCCGGCCCCTGTTCATTGGGTCCTCATTGCAGCACCCGCAGCTCAGGCTCTAGAAATCGCATCGGGGTGGGGGCTATATATCCCATGGCAGTAATTCAGCCTCTTCCCCGCCGTCCCTCGGGGTCGACCAGAGGAAGGGCAGGGGGGGCTGCAGCCTTCAGAGAAGCGGCACCGGGCCGTTCTGATGCCTGCAGCCAAGCGAGGCAGGACTGTTCGCGCCGCACATGGGGCAGTCGGGTTCCCCTTGGAGCCTCTCGCCCCCTTGTCACCAAAGCCCCCTTGCCCCGGCCCCTCCCCCCGAGAAGGGGGGACCTGCCGTTCCCCCCCCCCCTCCGCAGGTCGGCCGAGCGCCGCAGCTCCCAACCCCGCCGGCAGCGCTTCCCGCACCGAGTGGCCGCGCCGAGAGGCGGGCGGCGCTTAGCGCGGCTGGGTCGCTCAGGTGAGTCGGCGGGTGGAGTCCGCAGGGCGCAGCGGCCAGTGAGGAGCTCGGCGCGGGGATTTCGGACCTCCGTCACCCCTGGTCCTGCGGTTCCTCCCAAAGGCCAGGTGAGCCTCTGCAACTGCGCGGCGGGCGAGAGGCGCAATCCGGATTGCCTGCGGAGCTCACGCGCCCCTCTCGCTCTCTCTCCTCTTTGCGCAGCGCTTGCCCGCAGCCAGGCGACCGAGCTCAGCGGAGGGTCAGCGGCAGCATCTCCGGGCACTCCGGGAGCCGCCCCACCGCCGCTCCCGCCGCCCCGCTGCCATGGGCCTCCGAGAGTCGCCGTACTCCAGCCGCGTCCTGGGGACCCTGGACACGACCATGAGGGCCCTGCTGTTCCCTGGCTACTGGTTAGCGAACGAAGTCCTGGCCCTTCAGCGGACCACGGGGGAGAAGTCTGGCTGCGCGCCCTACGCCCTGGAGGTGGCCGTCCGGGGGCCGTTGCTGCTGCTACTGCTGCTGCTCTACAGCCCCATCTCGCTGCTGGCCCTCCTGGTCTGGCTGCCCCTGCAGGGTGCCCGGCGCCCCTTCGCCTACCAGCACACCCCGGGCCGAGCCCCTCCTCAGGCCTGGGAGCTTCCTGGCCCAGCCAGGACTCTCAACCTCCTCAGCGGGAACGTCTGCCTGCTCCCTGAGGGGCTGGCCAAATTCAGCAACCTCTGGAGGACCCAATGGCGGGCCAGGCACATCGGCCAGACTCTGGCACAAGCAGCACGAGGCTGTATGCTCCCTGCGCCCACTGGGACCCCCAATGGTCTGGCATTCCCACACAGGCTGCCGGGGGCTGCTGCTGGTGTCCTGAGCCACCCTCTGGGTGAGGCTGTGGTAACCATGGAGCTGCCCCTGGTGGAGGAGGTGGGGGCTGTGACAGAGGAGGCCAAGGGTCCCCGGGAGATCTCCGTCTGCTTTCCTCCAAACCTGGACATCCTGTGCCTGCAGGAGGTCTTTGACCCCCGGGCCTCTGCCCACCTGCGCCGGTTCCTGGGGCCCCAATTTGAGCACATCATCTACGACGTGGGCACCTACGGCCTGCAGGACTGCTCTGCTGTGAAGCTGCTGAACAGCGGGCTGTTCCTGGCCAGTCGTTACCCTCTATTGGCAGTGGAGTACCACTGTTACCCCAATGCGACTGGCGAGGATGCCCTGAGCGCGAAGGGCCTGCTGTGCGCACAGGTGAGCCAGTTGGGGTCTCTGTGGGCAATGGAGGGGCAGGAGCGGGGCCCTGCCACCATGTAGGACCTGTGCCAGGGCAGGGCACCTGGGGCTTCAGCCATGGCTTTAAATGCTGCCTGGCAGCCACTGACTCCTCTGCTATCCAGGTTGTCCCTTGAGGCCAGTCTCTCCCACCTGCTTGGAGCAGAGGGCAGGGGCCTCCTTCTGCAGGACTCCCCAGGTCTCTGGAACCATAGACTGGTACAATGCCATGGGACCAACTCGATGATCTGGGCCTCAACCTAAGGTCCCTAAGGGGCCTCAATGACCTTGGCTTAGTGGAGTCCCAAAAGGTCTCTCCACTGGTGGCCCCTAATGAGGTGGAGGGTATCTCCTTGGAGTCCCCAACCTGAGGGTGCGGCTCGTCTCAGAAAGCCTCTCCCCCACATCCAGAGAACCTCACCTGTGTTCCTGCTTTGCCTACTCAGGTGCAGCTGGGAGCTTGCCAAGGGCGAAGGGTCATTGGATACCTGAACTGTACCCACCTGCAGGCCCCCGAAGGTAAGGGTGGGGCAAGGTGGGAACAGAGACCCGGGGGGTGGGGCAGAAGTGAAGCCTTCCAGAGGCGATGGGCTGCATCTGGAGTGCCAAGGCAGGAAGGGTTGGACAACAAGGATTGTCCCGATGGCTAAGGGTCCATCTCTGCAAGAGAGAGTCCCTCTTGGTCCAAAGTGGAAGAAAGAAGGCCCAGGCCAGGTATGCTGAACCTCTGCAGTCTCTCAACTAGCACTGGGCTCCGGATAGAGGCTGGATGGTCCTTTGTCAGAGATGGGGTGGACTAGATGATCTCTATGGCCCACCCCTCTATCCTGTGATGGTCGCCCAGTGTCTTCTCCCTGCACAATGGCCGTCAGCCTTTGAGGGCAGAGGAAGCGGAGAAACGGGCTCCTTGCTGGGGACGTTTCTGGGTCTCCTTCTTCCCCCAAAGGCAACTCCCCACTTGCCTGTCCTGAGATCTGCCCCACCCTGCCTGCTTGCGGAGGGGCCGAGGGGGGGCACACTGTGGGGAGGCACCTGCCCTATGGCTCTCTTGGCCTGCCGGGCAGTCTCCCAAGCCAGGGGGCTCCCCGCACCCCCTCTGGCGGTGCCCATGCGCCAGGAGGAGAGCACACAGGTGAGCTGACGCGGCTGCCTCCCCTCCTCTCCCCACAGCCGATGGGCCCATCCGGTACGAGCAGCTGAACCTCTCCCTGCTCTGGGTGCAGCTCTTCCAAGACACCCATGCACAGCCGGGGGATGTGGTGGCCTTCGACATCTTCTGTGGGGACCTCAATTTCGACACCTGTTCTCCAGGTGGGTGTCCTGGAGGGAGATGTAGAGCACGGGAGGGGGTGGTGGTCTCTCTGCTTGCTTGGCTGTCTCAGGCCCCTCTTTCTCCTTAGGTGATGCGATGGAACAAGGCCACGAGATCTTCAGTTGGTACACGGACCCCTGCCGCGTTGGTCCTCGCCAGGACGAGCCTTGGGCCATCGGTGGGTGACACCCTACACCCCCCCCCGTGGCCTCTCTGACCCTGGCAGAATGCCTGGGCCGGCTGGTCTGTCCCCTTTTGCCGGGCCCACGGGGTGACTGGAGGGGTGGGCTTGGGCAGGAGGGGGGAAGGGCCACATTGCGGACGAGAGGCCAGTGGGACCTCCTGCCCTTCACAGGGACGCTGATGAACTTGCTGCATCTCTACGACGAAGCCGTGGCCACCCCAGAGAACCTGAAGAGGTGAGGGATCTGGTGCCCATCCTGGGATCTCTGGGGGTAGAAGTAAGGAACCCCTTGGATGACCTGCCAGGTTCGCTCTTTTTTGGGGGGAGGGGGGCAAAAGGCAGCACCTGACCTGACAGCAGCCAATCACGGTCTGCCTTCCTGCCCCCCCTCAAATCAACTTCAAATCCTGGCAACTGCCTGGCGGAGCCCCTCAGTTTCCTGGACAGGATTTACCAGGTGGCTTTGCTGGCCTCTTTCTGGGGCCGAGAGTGGGTGAGTGTCCCAAGGTCCATCTGTGGACTTGGGTGCCCAAAGCAAGACCCCACCTGGCCATTCCCCACGTCTGGTCCAGGCCCAATGCAAACATTCCTTACCCATTGTGTGGTCCAAGGATGGAGGCTGGTTGACCCCTGGGTGAAGCCTGCCGGGGGTTAGGAGGAGCTGCTTCTGTCCTTGGGGAAGACACGACCAACCCATAGAGGAGGGAGGGGTCTGAGCTGGCCAGGTGCGGCTGGAACAGGTAGAAAAAATGGGAGGCCCAAGTCTAGGGCAGAGGGGGGTGGTTGGGGGCAGGGCTGCCAAGGGATGGCAAATCTGAAAGGATGTGGGCAGGCTTCACCTCTGGGACAAGGAAGAGAAGTACGGGTCACAGCCTTCAACCACCTGGAGAGCTGCCCCATGTCTATGCCACTGCCCTGAAAGGCAGAACCTGAACCAGTGAGTGGAAAGCACAAGGTGTGGGTGTGGGGGGGGAGGGGGAGGTTAGAGAGGAGAAGGCACCTCCAAATCATAGGAGCTATTAGCCAGTGGAACGGCTTGGCACATGACGAGTTCTCCTTCACCAGATGTCTTCCAGCAGGCAGCAGATACTTCATCCTGCAGTGGGTTGAACTGAATGATCTCAACATTTATTTATTTATTAAAACTGTCCCCCCCCCCCAAAAAAAATAACTCTCCATTGCCTTCTAGGACTCTGGAGACTCCAGAGGAGCGCAGGAAGTACCTGGCAGGCCCCCTCCAGGGCGGTGGCAGCGCCAACCTCTTGGCAACCTGGCACGAAGGGCGGCGCATTGATTATACTCTTTATCGGCAACACTCGGGCCCAGGGCACCTGAAGACTGTGAGTGGCCTGAGAGCCTGTGGTCAGCTGAGGAAGTCTGGACAGGCCTTCCCTGCTGGGCCAAAATGGCTGGGGAGGGGGAGCCGAGCCTCTAGAGTCCGCTCCTGGGCTGCGGGCAGGGGGAAGGGGGAAGGGAAGAGAGCCAGGAGGGGACCAGGTGGGGTAGATGACCTCCTGGACCTGCTGAGCAGCTGGGGGGGGGGGGAAATGGGGTCAGGGTAGAATTGGGGGGGGGAGGGAGACGGGGCTGAAGATGTCAAAGACGGACACAAGAACACCCCCCCCGCCCCCCAGGCTGGTTTTGCAGAGCCGAGGCAGGTCCAGGCAGGAATGTGCAGCTGGGTGTGGGGGGGGGGGGAGGGGCGGGGAGGGGAGGGGAGGACAGGAAGGGCGGCTGATCTGGCCATGAGCAGCCCCCAAGGGGGGGAGGGGGGGTGTCCTGGAAAAGGTTCCCAGAGAAGGGAAGACCTCACTGAGGGAGCCAGCAATGAGGCCTGGAGTGGGGTGGCAGAGATGGGTGTGCTGGGTGACGGGGCTGATCCGTGGCCTCCCAGGGTTCACGCCAAACAGAAGCCCCGGAGCTGCCTTCTCGTCTCGGCACCTGATGCTCCTCCCCACCCCCACCCCACCCCACCCCACCCCCCAGAGCAGGTGAGACCCTACAGCAGTCGGAGGGCTGAAGGAAGAGTGGGGAGCAGGTGAGGGAAGAGGGTGCCCGGAGCTGGACCCAGGCCCAAGGAGCCTGGGACTCGAAGCTGGCAAGGCTGCCCCACCGAGGGGCCTCCCTGCTGGAATTGGCACTGACTTTGGGCATCTGGGGGGGGGGGAGGCTTGTGGTGGGGCCAGACCGGGCCTGGCAAGGGGCAGAAAGCCTGCCGTCTTGCCAGCCGTTCCGTGCCCGCAATCAGCCTCACTCTCTTGGCCTCCTCAGGAAATGGTCCCAGGAGGCTTCCTGGGGTGGGTCTGCTCTGCTCGCTTTGCAGTTCTCAGGGGCCCCACCAGACACGAAATCCGCCCCATTGTGCAGGGCACCGATTCTCAGGGGAGGGTGGGGGGGCAGCCCCTTTCCCTGCCCTCTTTGTGTGCTGGGCAGTGGCTTTCCTTCTGGAGCCCCTTTAGCCCACTCGCTCGGAGGGGGGGGGGGTCGCTTCCACCACTGATAGCAGAGCCTCCCTCCCTCCCTCCCTCCCAAGAGCAACGGCCTCCCACAGGAGGCAGCATTGGTTTGTGCCTTGGAGGGTCTTTTCTGCCCAGACCCCCAGTCTGCCAGTGGAGCCAGGTAGGCTGAGAACATCCCGAGGTGCTGGGTAGAGCAAGGGGGGCTCTTTGGACCAGACACGGCCAGTGACCCAGCCCAGGATAAGATTGGGAAGAGTCCGGGGTCTGCCGGATGTCCAGTTCTGTTCTTCCCAGGATATTTTGGTTGGCGTGCTTGACCTCCAGCCCTATCCCCTTGGGGCTGGTTTCCCTCTGGCCAAAGACCTGTGTGGGTGGGAACAGAAGGACAGGAATCCAGAATAACTCCCCCCCCCCCAAAAAAAAACCCTCAAACCTGGCTGGCCTTGCTAAGATAAATAAGGTGGCTGCCTCCGTCACATCCTTTATGCCATCCTGGCTCAGGGGTGGGCTGTGAAGAAGAGGCCACCTTCCCTCTTGAGGAGGACTGAGTCCAGGTAGCTGGTCCCTTGTGGGCCAACCTCTGCCCTGCAGCGAAGAAAGTGTTGTGCAAGGCACGCCTGGCATTTCCTTGGCAGCACACTTAAGCCCTCTCATGGCAGTGACTTCCTGCTCTTGGCTTTGGAAAAGCGTCTTCCGGGTGACCGCAGGTGCAGCAGCATTTGCATTTCCTGGTCCTTCACCTGTGGTCAGCCAGTGCTCTCTTAGGTGGACCTGGTCCTTGGGGATTGGGCAATCAGATCCGTCATCCCCCCAACCATTTTTCCTGGGTCACCAGGAAGTTGGCATCTCCCGAGAACTCCAAAATGGCCAATGATGCAGGTAGAAAACCTGGCCAGAATTTGCCCTGAACAAGAACGTTTCCCTGGCATGCAGAGCCTCCCAGCAACCTCCCTCCCCAAGACTGAGGCAATGAACGCCCCTCCCTCTCTCTTAGGTAGTTCTCACCCTCCCCTCAGCCTCCAGGGGGAGGGGGTTGGGGGGGTCCTTGGTGGGTTAGAAGGGACAGAGGTGGCTGGGGATTTCCTAACAGCAGGGATGCCACCTGGACAGATTTCTCCTCCTCTCCCCTCCAGAAGGAGGAGAAACAAAGCAGGAAGCCCCTTTCCCCACTGTGGCTTTTCCCCTTTCCAAGGGCTCTCTGGAAGGTGCCAAGGAAAGTGGGAAGCGGGTCTCTGGGGAAGGGCTGCAGGAGGATGGGGGCTGCTGAGGCTCTGGGCAGGGCAGTTGGGGGAAACTGGTAGACTTGGCTAATGTTAGGAGTAAGTCCTGCCAAAGAAGAGTAGGGGGCTGCAAACAGATGGCTCTGGAAATGGATGGAAGATGCCTTCCCCCCTGCCCCCCGCCGAATGTGCCCTGAGCAGAAGGTTGACTCAGGCGGCCTTCAGACCACTTGAAATTATCCAGGATTCGGGGCCGAACAGTTCAGACTCTTCGCTCTTGGTCCCTTCTTGGGCCCTGCTGCTTTCAATCCTTCTGCTGCTGTGTCTCCCTGCCCCCCTTTGCTTGCAGACGGTAGAGAAAGTCTTCATTTTCACCCAGCTGGCCACCTGCTCTGACCACTTGCCTATTGGACTGCAACTCCTTGTGACTTCAGAGGTGGAGCCGGAAGAGTGACCGGGCAGCCCCAGCGGGGAAAGACCGATGTGACCTGCAGCTGGACCTGCGTCCTCCATCCCTCTGTCCAGGGCCTCTCCCTGCTGGAGCGAGAGGCAGCAGTCACTTCTCCGGAGCCAAGCCAGGCTGCAGGTGCTGGAGAAGTCACCGGTTCCAGGCTCTGGACACTGCAGATGGCGGAAGAGAGCGTGGTCTGGTCAATGGGGACCATCAGGGCGACTGTGGAGTTCTCTGTCCGAGGGTCTGGACCTCTTGGGTCTCCTCTCAGTCCTCCTAGGAAGGGCTGCATGACCACAGTTGAGGCTGACACAAGGCCGGAGGTGGACATGTGGGGGGGGAGTGGATGATGGGCCCCGTGGCCCGTTCTGCATCTGGGTGATGATGGCTGTTGAGGGGCCAGTGCAGCCTTCGGGCTGGGGAGCCGGAACCCATCAAGTCAGTATTTTTTCACAAGGTGTAACTTGAGTTTCGTCACTATTTACCCAAACATTGTCAGCCTCCCAAGATAAAAATCTCACCACGCAGATTACACATCCTGCATCAGGCATGTATAGAACTGAATGTTTCAGCAAAACTTGAATTGTTTCCAAGAAACTGAAAGGCCTCCAATATTAATAGTTTACTGCGTTTGAGCAGACCGTTCCTGGGTGTTCCTAATTTCTGGGCCTTTTCAGTCAGGTGGGAACTCCTTGCCCTCCCTGAGCTCTCGGGGATCCAAAGCTTCCAAGTGAGGTTCAGAGTGGGTGGCCCTGCCCCTCCGCCCCTTGTGTGCAGGAAGGCGCTTCCTGGCGCTGATGACTCTACGGCTCTTTGTTCAACCTCTTGAGTAAACATCTTGGCCAGCCAGCCGTTGGCACAAAAGGCCCGTCTCTTGTGGGACAGGGTGCCGCATCCCGGCCCAGGCAGGGGAGGGGGCTTTATCCACTCTCACTGTACGGACAGCCCCCTGCCCCCCCCCCTCCATGCAAGCCAAGCGCAGAAACCCAGGGGGGGGAGTTGCAAAGTTCCTACGTAAATGAAACAGGGATGCCTCCCTCCTCAGAGATTGCGGCTGCAAAGGGCGGAAAGAGTTCAGGGCCTTTTTTCTTTCTTCCTTTTGCTTCACTTTCTGCTCCGCTCTGCTGGTTTTTGTGGGCCTTTTGGAACTCTGGGTGCTGCCCCCACTTTCTTCCTGCCCCACAGGATCTCCCCTATGTTGCCTTTCCCCCACTGAAATCCATAGGCCAGGAATTGCGGTAGCCCAATGAAAGCTTGGCTGTTTCTGGGGAGAATTGAGCCCCCAAACACAGAGAACCCGAGAGGTTCAGACCGTCGCTCGTTGGTTGCAAAGCTAGCCGGTCACCCGCAGCCCCCGGCCTCTTCTCTCCACAACCCCATGAGCCACCAGCCCCCTCGATCTTATCTGGAATCGTGATCGGAGATGGTTGGAGCACGGGTAGCACTACTAGCAGAAGCCCCCAAACCCAGAAAGAATCCCCTTAGTTATCAGGAAGCGAGGCTGCTGCAGGGAGGGGGAAGCGTGGGGCCTTCCCTGTGGGGTCCCTAAGGGGTCACTCCTCAAAAGAAATCTTTTCCAGGAGGTGAACCCAATGGGCTGACCCTGGAGTCACAGCTGGCAGAAGGGGGACAGGCTCTGCTCAGGGACCCCAGAGCCCCGCCTGCTCTCCAGGCCCCAATCTGCACCGCGATCCCTTTGCCCCAGCCGGGCGCAGGTTGGCAGAAGAATTAAATTTGGGAAAGGGGAACCCCGGGGGCAGCACTTCATCCGGATGGGCCAACCTCAGAAGGCAGCAACATGGATTCAAGCTGGATTCTTCCGGCTGGCAGGCTGCCCTGCGCCTTATCCTGAGGTGACCCCCAAGCACAGGAGGAGGGGGCAGGTCTCTCGGGCCCCCTCCCGTTGCTGCAGACCCCAACAGACGAGGCATGCAGCAGAGGCAAGAATAGTTGGGGAAACAGCAACACAGCAATTATAGGACAGTAATCTTTTTTCTTCCCTATGGAGAAAGCCAGGGAGAAATCTCCAGCATCATCTTAGGGTATTTCAATTTAGTGGCTGGAACAGTAAAGTCTACAATGGACCAGAACACACCGTTGTACCTGATTGGTTGGAGGGTGCGGGCTCCTGCATGAGGCAATCTGTGCGGTGATTGGTTGCTGTGGGGGTAAAGAGGGAAATTCGTCCCCCTCCCTCCCCACCCCCCGTTTTTTCCCCTCTGAATGCTGTTCTGTGATTTTCCTTGAAGATTTACCTGATGATGTAGTGATGTGCCTGATTGTCTTCTCTGTTGTGAATATAACATAAAACATATTTATTTACAAAAACTACGTTTGTGTCAGCGTCTCTGATTCCATTTGGGCCGCGCCATTCCCTGGCAGTCAGTACCCTGGGCTGGGCAGGGGCGCCAGCCTCTATTTCCACCCTGCGGTGGACCTTTAGTCATCAGCAACGTGCAGCAGGGACCAGCCCCCCCCCCTCACTTCTGCTGGCTCCAGCCCCCTCCGCTTCACCCTGCAGGCCTCTCCATCTCCCCCCTCTTCTTTTTTCCCTCCACCCCCCTCTCTCTTGTATGTTTAAATAGATTATTTCATTGTAAGAATTTTCAGTCCAATTTGGCTCAAATCTAGGTCAGGCTAGATAGGATAACAGCATTTATTTTCAATGGTCTCTTTCTTGAATAGTGTAGCCATCCATAAAAGTGAGAGATAGAGAGGTAGAAAATCTTCACCCTAACAAGAATTACAGAGAAATCCAGTTAGAGACCTCATAAGCTCAGACCCTTGTATTTCAGCCATTGCCTTCTTACCACCCTCTGTAAGTCTTTTGGAGATCCCTCCAAAAAGGGTTTCTTCTCATCTTGAATTTTTATTTATGGGGAGAACATAAAACAACCAAGAGATTTGTCTTCAAAGAAAGCAGCAAAAACAACAGCAGGTAGCATTGGAAAAAATGTATCATCAACAACTGTTTTTTTTTTAATTTTATATTTTATTTTCCTGACCAACAGTGACTCTTGAAGATTGATTCTTTCCATCCTTTGCTACATCAAGCTCCTCAACAAAAATGCCAGGAGTTAAAAGACTTAACTCTACCTGAAAGATGTTGAGACTGTAGAAAGAGTCCAGAGAAGAACAACAAAGATTATTAGGATGCTGGGAGCTAAAGTGTATGAAGAACACCTGCAGGAATTGGATAGGTCTTAGTTTAACAAAAAGGACTATGGGGTGATTTGATAGCAGTTGTCAATATCTAAGGGGGTGCCACAAAGAAGAGGGGACAACATATTCTCTAAAGTACATGAAGTCAGGATAAAAAGCAATGGATGGAAACTAATCAAGGGGAGATCCAACCTGGAACTAAGAAGAAATTTTGTGACAGTGAGAACAATAACTCAGTGGAATGACTCACCACCACTCTCTCTCTCTCTCTCTC
>JAEANM010004330.1:0-20961 GCA_017656035.1 Myanophis thanlyinensis
GACCGTATTGCCTGTGGAAAGAAGCTTTTCTTCATTCTTTCTGTGTTTGCCTTCAGAGAGCGAAAACATTTTCCCGACCGCATCATGGCAAACAGAGTATTGTTGGGGTGGCTGGGGTCATTAACTATCTTTATAGCTTTAATCTGGCAACGTTTGTTGTAGATGGAGTGTATCTCAGGGAGTTTGGTATCCTTGTTTTGATACAGGCTCAATGCAACAGCATCCTGAGTTACTTCTACTTATTAAGGAGGAGAATTCACCTGCTGAAAAAAAGGCTGCATAGATTGGAAATGGAACGTCCTAACACCACACTCACCTCCAGCTTGTCTGCATGCATGCGCGCAAATCTTTGTACCCGTGTCTTTTTCTGAGTCCTGGTGTTATAGATATAGCTACCTTTCTTTAGCATCCCTTGATAAACACGAACATATGTCAGCTGCCCAAAACGTCCAGCCTGGAAGTAGCAAAAAACCAAAAGCTCAGGAGGTTTTTAAAAAAATGGTAAGACTTTCACTCAAAACAATATAATGTACAGTATCCCTAAACATCTACTAGGTGTAACAGCCACACTGATTTTCATAGAGGGGATGACTTTTTGATAATTGCATATTTTATTTCATTAAATAAAAATATAAACTTACCTCAAGTTTAAATGCCAGGCCCAAAAATGGCAGGGAATCATCTCTGGAATGATCTAGCAAAATCTTGGATTTTTCCGGATTATCCCTTCAGCAAAATAAAATTTAGTTTAAATGCCATTATTTTAAAAGTATTTTTATCAACCTTTTATTGCTGTGGAGCTTTAATGTACATAGTAACTGGATGCACATTATCATAAGCCATGAAGATCTATGTAAAATGAAGGATTAGCATTTGAGCACTATAGATCTTGTACTATCAGGTTCTGCGGAGTTGGACAATAGTAGCAGAAGACAGCTGGAGATGGTATGGAAGAAGCTTCTCAACAAGTAATACCACCAGTTATTCTGGAGTCTGACAGATCTTGGATTTGAAAGAACTATGAAAAACTATAAAGCCGGTGTTCTGGAGATGCCCCCCAAAACAATGTCTTCATTTTATGCACATCTACAAGTGCTTTATGTTGTAACTCATAGAAAGAATATCAACTCAGGAGGTTTAATGTAATCTACTCTCTTGGCCAATGATGAACTATTATAAAAATAGTTATCATCTTCATCTATACAAGCTGCCTTTGCAACAGCAGATGATATGGTTGTTTGAATGGGTTGTACAATGCTTTTGATTTGATTCAGAAAAGCTGCTTCAAATTATACAGGAGTATACATACAGTACCTATCTGCCACTCATTAAAGCAGCTGCATCTGTTTCCAGGAGGGTATATGGCTTCAGCAAAAGTCCAAGGTGTTGCTTTAATGAATCAAGGATGGTGTTGCATTTATCTTCCTGCACGTTCTGAATCAAATCCAATCTGAAGCTCTATATAGTCCTCTTCACTAATTTATCACTAAGATCAATAACCACCAGCAATCCAGTTTTTTTTAATTTGTCCCTTCCTACAGGTTACATTGATGTATCAATTAGGTCAAGATATGATTTTACAGGTATTCTTAACATGAGGCATACTTCACAGTATTTTGGCTGGGTTTTCCAGGTTTTAATGGTAGCCACTTTGATGGAGCCACTTTGAAGTTTTAATCAACATCATGCTTTAAATCTGGATCTGCCACAATGCTAATGGATCTCAAATTTACTTTTTAAAAAACATGGTGACAAATCTAGCCTTTCCTTATTTCCTGCTAAACTATCAAGGTCATATTATCTATCTATAGGCAAGAAATTCTGCAGTACTACAGAACTAAAAATATCTCTCACATATAGTTTAGTTTTATGTTTAACAGAAGAGTGAGAACTATAGTACTGACTGGAATTTCAGACTCTTAATTTTTTTTCTTAGTCTATATGAGCAGCTGGTAGAGTCAAGCTCATGCCATGCTGTCAGTATGCAGGCAGGGTAGAATGTTCTATAAAGATGCCTTGGATGTCATAAAATGACTAAGTCTCTATGCCAAGGAAAATGATTTTGTGAAACAAAGAATTGCAATAAGCAATTCTATGCCCTGGACCTCCCACAGTTGAGAAAATAGACAGTTTTTATAAAACCTTATTAGCTCCAAACATCTGCGCATTACTTCATTATCAGGAAAATGGTTTATCCCCTTATTCATCAAATGTCCTAACACTGGCTTGAAATTTAATGCAGCTTTCCCCAAAATTTAAGTAAGAAAATAGTTTTATATGTATGAATGTCAATGATAACCGTAGTAATATATTTTAGTTTAAGCAATATTAATAGTTCGAATCCTGAAAGAAAGCAAACTATGTTATCTAGTTTCTAAGTATCATTTTCAAGGTATATAGTCATTGGTGGTGATGTTTGTTTGTTTAGGAAAAGGTCTATAAAAACTAGATTAGCTTTCCATAATCTCGTGCTCTCCCAAATGAGCTAACATTACAAAATCCCAGATTCCCAACTATGCAATCCCATCTGAAGTGGAACCATAATAAGAAATACAATATCCATTCATTCTTAGTACTTACTTCTGGTTTAATAATGCATAATTCTGCACTTCTGATGGATTTGGGAGATATGCCAGAACCGCATCCAATAGAGGTTGTACCCCTTTATTCTTCAGAGCACTTCCAAGCAGTACAGGGGTAAAGGTCGTACTGAGTGTGGCTCTTCTTACTGCAAGCTAAGAAGTATCACAACATTTATATATTCGTTATTAACACTTGTTTGCATACGCTTGTCCTACCAAATCAAAAATCTGAATCTTGGCATATGAAAAATATAGCAGAAATGTTACCTCATTCACCACGGTTGGCAATAAGTCAGAGATCCCCAACCTTGTCAACTTTACAACTTGTGGACTTCAAGTCCCAGAATTCCTCAGCCAGTGCATACACTGGCTGAGGAATTCTGGGACTTGAAGTTCACAAGTTGTAAAGTTGACAAAGTTGGAGGTCCCTGCAATAAATTATCATTAAATTGGACTATGTTCATTTTAAAAAGAAAAAAACTTCCCTGAGGGATTTCCCCCCCTCCCATTTCTCAAGATGTAACTAAGTTTATTCAGAATACACTTCTTACCCCTTCCTTCTTCTTGCTGGAATTGCCTGTGGGTTGTACAGGTAGTCTTCGACTTACAACCATTCATTAGGGACCGTTAAAAGTTACAATGGCACTGAAAAAGGTGTCTTGTGATGGTTTTTTACCCTTACGACATTTGTATCACCCCCTGATCATGTGATCAAAATTCAAATGCTTGGCACCTGACTCATACTTATGACCATTGCTGTGTCCCAAGGTCACGTGATCGCCTTTTGACAAGCAAAGTGAAAGGGGATGCAGATTCACTTAACAACCGTGTTACTAACTTATCCACTGCGGAGATTTGCTTAACAACAACTGTGGCAAGAAAGGTCCTAAAATGGGGCAAAACTCATTTAATGAATGTTTCGCTTAACAACAGAAAGGTTGGGCTCAATTGTGGTTGTAAGTCGAGGACTACCCATAATAGGAAAATCTGATGAAAGATGAGGATGAAAGGTTAAAAAAGATCACGCTAAACAAAAAGTAATTCTGTACAGGAGTTCTGAGCTTCAGTAAGTTGAACAGAGGACCGAGAGAACAATAAAAGTTAAAGAATGAGCTTCAGCTCAGAACATTGTTGTTGGACCTGTGAATGTATCAACTGAGGGGATGCGGGTTTTAGAGCAAGATACCCCTATCTGAATAGCCTATGATATAAAGGAGGCTGAAATGAAGCAAGAGTAAGTTCAGAAACTCAAAATCCTACTCACTGAATCTAGGCTTGTTCAGTCCTATGATTTGATACTGTTTATCAATCATGGGAGCCAATGATTCATATCTGAAATTGGAGAATGAAGATTCCAAAGGCCTGTTAAGTTTACTAAAGGAGCATCTTTAAAGCCTTTAAATCTTTAAAAGCTTTAAAGCCTTTAAAGATTCTTGCATGTCTTTCACCTGCAAAAACTATGCAGGCTTCTCTTTCAGAAAGCCTAATTTTCCATCTGTCTCTTGTTCCGATAACAGATATTATCAGATATCAGTAGTTTTCCTCTTACCAGGAGAGCTAACTCTCAAAATGTCCAAGTTAAGTTCTTACATTTCAAACCTCTTTTTGCCCCCTTGCATAGGATACCTACGAAAGAGACGGTTCTCCCAACTAGAAAAATCTCTTCCTGTTCCATCAGTTTCAACTTCCCATTCTTGCTCTTATACTTTGACAGATTACTTTTGTTACCTTCCTTCTCAGGGTATGGCACAATAGCCAGTCTTTCATTTCAGTAACAAATTATAAAATATGAACACAAAGCCAGTCATTTAAGCATTCAGCCTTTAATAAACAAGGAGAGCTTGGTTCTTGATGACTAAGTGGCCGTGTTACTTTCCTGGCAGTAATGCAGAATTGTTTCTACTGCCTTAATCTCCCTTTTTTTTTTTTTTTTTTCCAAATGTGGTCTATAGCCCTGAAAATCCCTGCTCAGCTTTCTGAGATCAGCCAAAATTGTTTTAGGATTTCCACCTCCTGTGAGGCTTGCTAAAAATAAACATCCAGCAGGTTTCTCCATAAAAATAGCCTAGATCATCACCTGGCTGCCTGCCACAGTGTAAACTTTAATCACTGTGGACAAATTGGCTCAAACAAGCCCTGTGTTTGATCTTTCTCAAATCTATTAAACCAGGGGTCCTCAAACTTTTAAAACAGGGGGCCAATTCACAGTCCCTCAGAGGGGCAGACCAGCTGGGGGGAAATTGCTAGGTGGTCATGTGACTGGATAGGTCTGGCCAATTCAGCAGTCCATTAAACAATAAACAAATTAAATTTTGTTTTACTGCTGGGGGTGTTTTATTTGCTGTTGTTTGCATGTTGCTCTTTTGGTTGACTTTTCTTTTTGCTAGATTACTTTTTAAGGAAACTCAGTTCTGCATCAATTCATCTCTGTCTCTCTCTTTCTATCCCCTGCTTCTGCGTTTTTGGCCAGCCGGGGAGGCCAAAAACAGGCCATGTGGTCACAGTTTGGAGGACCCTTGTATTAAACAATGTAAAATCAGCTACTATGGTACATGCTGTGCTGGGGAGACCCAAGTATTTTTCATCCACTAAGCAGGAAAAAATAAATTACTATACTACTTCAAAACTCAAGCTAAAATAATGTACTTTTATTTTAATCAACAGATCTGAAAAAATATCTGCATAAAATAAGAAATGTTCCTGTTCTGAAAAAACAATCTTAAATTACCTACCTATATCCTACAGTTCTATGATGCTGCAGTTTACAAACACAGCACAAAGGCTACAATTTTGCTTGGATTTTGTTGCAAGCATTGTAAGACATGTGAATATGGAAGTCTTATCACCAGCAGGTAACAGGAGCACACAAACTGAAGCCATAGCAAAATGTTTGTTATCTCTAGCTGCCAAGAGGAACAATCCTGCTAAAGGTTTCATCTGGAAACGAAGATGAGACATATGGTCCTATTAAGGCCATAGCTGTGCTAAAAGTAGCAAGGATCAGGTGATGAAAAGACTATATTTAAATAATGGAGAGCAATTACTAGTCAGAGCTGAAAATAGACTAGATAAAAAGTTTTAATTATATAATATCATTTCAAGCTTATGATTACCACCACCAAATCAGCAATGATGACCCTGGAAAGTAAGAAACAGAAAAAGGTAACCTTTTTTTTCTTACTTTTCTTCTGAAAAATGCCTACATGCTGAAGAATGTTAGAACATCTTATTTTAAACCAATCCAAGGCAATTTCATTTTTTCACTCTTACATCTTCTTGATGTTTTCCTATTTAATTATTTCATTCTCAACTGGCAGTTCAACATTCTTTGCAATGTGAAAGTTGACAGGCATTTACTGATCCTATGCTTAGAACTGACATGTTATAATACACATATTTATATAATCCTGATAATTTACAAAATGAGCTGAGTTTTAGAAAAACTGATATTTGAGTAAACCCATTTTCCTTCTAACTACACAGGCATCTGGTCTCCATTAAATCATTCAAACTCTTTTTAATGTAACCTAAGCAAAACATTCATTTCTGTCTTTGTGGATACAAATTATACAAGCTAGCTGTGCATTAGGTGAAGAACCAAAACATGTTTAGAATTGAAATAGGCTCAAGAGAATTCATCCTAGTTTGTACTAATTTTAGTTTTGCACAGAAGAAAAAGCACAAGCAATGAGTGGGGTGAACATGTGGACATTTTCCATATTAAGACGAAAAACTTCAATCCATTGAAGATTTTACTGAATTTAAGTAGTTACTTTAACATTAAAATATTTAAGATCAGCCTGGATATATTTTTGCTGGGTTTTCAAAATATTCAGATACTGAGGTACTCAAAGAAGTTTAGTAACTCTCAACTGAGGTGTAGATTCCAAATTAATTCTCCAATCGAAATCCTGGAGTATAATACAACTTTGGAACCAAATGATTATGAAAGAGCACTTAACATGGATTGTAACCTTTTAATTGTCACGTAAGAGACAGGATCAAGCAGCAAATTGAATAACCAACAGCATGCAGCAGTTTCCCAGACTATGTCATCAAATTCTAAGAAGGATAACAGGAGATGACTTCCAAATACCAGAGCCTGTATTTTCCAGGCTCATCAAGTCTTCAAGCCAAACCCAGTCCTAAACTAAGCAAGTTCAGCTACGGTGACAGTTTCCATTTACACTACTCAATTTATACATTAGAGAAAGCAATTAAGTAAACTGTCAAGGATGAAATAGTCTTTCAGCAGAAAAGTATGCATTTTCTGGGAAACAGCTATCAATAGTTAAGTCCCAATATCACACTTCTACTCATTAGAGAGGAAAGCAAGACTGGAAATGATGACCTCTAAGATCTGTCACAACCTTGTCTATCACACTAAACAGCTGGTTTCCTTCAGGCAGCTTCCTTACCCTCCAGTCATTTGTCGCTATTAATGACTGGTTGCAAAAGCTTAATGCTTCCATGGATAGCAGCAAACTGTGTCATGAGAAAGATATTGCAGACACATATACTTTCTGATGCTGCAATTTAGTTCAGCTCTCAAAAGTAATAAAACACAATACTTCTACATTCAAAGTAGTAACAAATGAATGCTGTCTGCATCAACCTCTTATAGTATTACGTGAAGTGTTAATCCCACTTTATAATGCTTTAGTAAAACTACTGTTGGGATGCTGAATCCAGTTTTGGTCATCACAATGTAAACAAGATGCTGAGAGTCTAGAAAGAATGCAGAGAAGAGCAACAAAGTGGATTAGGGGACTGGAGGCTAAAACATATAAAAAACGGTTGTCTAGTTTAATGAAAATAAGGACTAGGGTGGCATGATAGCAGTGCTCCAATATCTCAGGGGTTGCCACAAAGGAGGAGGAGTCAAGATATTCTCCAAAGCACCAGAGAGCAGGACAAGAAGCAATGGGTGGAAAGTAATCAAGACGAGAAGCAACCTAGAACTAAGAAGAAATTTCCGGACATTCAGAATGATTAATCAGGGGAACAATTTGCCTCCAGAAGTTGTGAATTCTCCAACACTGAACATTTTAAAGAAGAGATTGGATAACCATTTGTCTGAAATGGTATAGGACTTCCTGCCTTAACAGGGGATTGGACATTGCAGTATTAAAAGTTAGTAGTCATAACTTTCTGCTACATTTTTCCAGAATTTTAAAAAGACTCATATATATTCCCTTACAATTAACCTGAAAGAAAGGTGTTAAACTTGACAGCTTAACTTTCAAACATCAATCCAGTCATGTTTCCTTTTGCTGGTTGGGCAGTTCATGGTTTAACTTGGCAGCCTTAATTTATAGCCAAAACTAAGCCAGATAATTATTTACTCAATATAAACACATGAAGCAGAAATAAACTACAGGATTTACATGGAATATTACCAGGTATCACCAGCATTAGTGCAACAACTTATTATCATCATATTGCATTAATATCTTTGTCTTTGAGTGGAAACTTAGGATGGTGTCTACAGCTGGTAAGATCTGATTGAAATTTTAACTGGTAATCAAGAGACATGCCTGGATTCTACCACAATAACTCTGGCAGCTGTTATTCTGAGTACTATACAATTTCATATATTTTTAGGACAGGTTGCCACAACTCCCCACCCCACCACCACCACCACCACTATTGAAGTTTCAGGAATTTAAAAAATATTTTAAAAACACTAATGTTTTTGCGAACACTAGGCTCTATTCCATAGCAAATGAATTTCTCAAGCCTGATCACTGGTATACAAATCTTATTGTTCTCTATTTAAAATATGCATTTGGTCTATCTGGTCTAGTACTGTCAACAGAAATCTAAGGAGCAAAGCTGAAGTCCTTGTCAGCCTTGACATTCTGAAGATATTTGGATTGAATCTGAAGTTAACTGCAGGTAATCTATGATCTCCAATCCAATCCTTTATTTACAATCAGAGATCAGCAATAGATAAAATTGAACAGTTCAAAGAAAGATTGTCCCACTATATTTAATATTACTTGTTGCCTCATTTTCACCGCTTTAGCTATTACGGAGGTGGTTTAAGTCAGACAGTAAAAGATAGGTGTAAAATAGTCCTTTCTCTCAGATACAATTAGTAAAAGGTTTTGATGTCCTTTGAAGATCCTTTTAAAAGTTACAATAAAAAGGTCATGTTAAATTTTCTTGATCTTGCTGGTCATAAGGACAAGTGTCAAGTTGTACTTACTAAATAATAGCAGAGACTGAAGGAAGTTATACCTGCCCCTGAATGCATCCAGTTTCAAAGTCCCTGGTGTAATTCAATACTGTCCTTGTAGATAGTAGATATCTTATTTCTCCACTCTATGTAAAAATATAACCTAGTCCAGACATAGCTCAAATATACCCACATTTTCCTTCCTCCTCATCCTCTTGTCAATTTTGCTTCATAAGGATTTGGTCCTGCCTGGTGAAGAGTGCTTAGGAACTCAACTATCTTGTCAATTTTCTGATATTGTTATGTGGATTGCTCTCTCTATTCTTATGTTTCAAGGTCAAGAAAACTGTCACTGTTGTAAGTTTTTTGTTTTACTTTGTTTTAAGAAAGAAGGAAACTTTTTTCCTAAATGGCAACAAAATGGCTGAAATCTCCAGCAGCAGAAACCTAGGAAAAGTTCACTGGCAGAGTTTATATCGCAATTCCTCAAAACTTTATATCACTTATTTGAGTGCCTGTGTATTGATTCAAATATTATTGAGATTAAGAAAATAAAAAACACTTCAAATACTCAAATCGCTCTATGTTATCGCTGTTTTAGAAAGAATTAAATTTAAGTAAATTGTAGAGTATGAAATATTCTTCACTAATTCCTATGAAAGTACTCATGCATAATGCAGGTCTACATTAATAGTAGAAATACTTACTCCAAAGGCCTTTAATACATTTTAAAAAAAGAAAAGACTGATTAAATTCTCTTACTTTCAGATCAGCCACTGTTGGGATTTTCTCTTCAAGAAAAAGCTCTCCAAGTTTTTCATCACTGTTTGCAACACATTCAATCAGTTCCTGGCGGCGATCTGAGGACTCTGCTCTGAACTCAGGAGGGATATCATCATATTTAACAATCTGGCTACAGAAACGGGAAAAATAAAAAGTTCATCAATATTCAGCTTCAACTGTACAATCTGGTATTTTGGACAGAGATTTATGGTCCCTAGCAGCAGACATAGCGATAAGTTTTAATTTTCATCTTCATTTATTTTTTCCAGTTTAGGACACCCCAGCACTATGAATGTGAGTTTATAAATTATCAGCTATTCAAATCTACAGCTATACAGCCCTTGGTTATTTTATCTAAAGAAAATTAATAGGAAGCTTTAAATCAAGGGTGTCAAACTCAATTTCATTGAGGGATGCATCAGGGTTGTGATCTCAGGGTGTGTGTGTGTGGCATGAGCAGCGAAACATTTCAAACCAATAAGAAAAATAAGTCCAGTTGCCATGACACAGTCTTCAGACAATTTTATTCTGGATGACTGAGAATCTTCACTGACACATAACCATTACCTTTCCTACACCTTAATTATGTCATGCTAAAATAAGGTTTAGTGCTAAATCTAAATAAAAGCATTATACACATACTAAACTGGATAATACAAACAGAGCTTGCTAACAGACTTCCTAACACACTTCAAAATCTGATTAAGGCGAGACTCCTTCTTTGTGTTGGTTACCCATGGAAGATTCCAATGCAACCTCCCGTGATGGTTAAAATCAACACCAGAAATTCCCCAATGTGTATAGGTGGAAGAATGACCAGGTTCAATCTAACACACAGTTTGTTTTAATCACCACAATGGCAACCGTCAAAGTCAATCTTAAACTATGAACCCCCATAGAAATCACAATTCATGGATTCTTGCTTAGGCGAAGACAAACAAATTACACTAGAACGCAACACAGTATGTTACCCCAGATAATACATTATAGTTAAGAGTTAAGAAATATTATGCTGTGCTATTCCTAGCTTGTCTTTCCTGAATAATCAAAACCACTGAAGTTTACTTCTAGAAGTAAAACTTTACATCAACGACATGAAACAAGTTTGCATTAGGAAATTTTAGCACCTTACCCAAAGTCACCATCGAAGTACATAGCCTTTTCTTCAATTAAATCAATAACTCCTCTGAGTTGCCCTTCCAATCCCATGGGAATCTGAATAAAAGCAGCATTCTGCTTTAGCTTGGTTCTGTCAAAATTAAAAATATATACAATTTATATACAAACCGCAAGTATAAATAGCCATGAAGTCTATTTCTCCCATTATAAGCCCATTGAGTCTGGAAGAATTATTGTGGATTTCTGTAAAACTTATAAGGTTATAGATAAAAGCGGTAGAGATAATCTCTGACCTCTCCATTATGACCTGTTCTCTAGTTTTTGACTGCAGCTGAGCAATCTCTTTGGTACAATTTCTTCATATTTGGCATGAATTAGGAATTTGAGATATATCTAGGAAGAGACATGCACATATAATGATAGGCTTTAATTTTAAAACTGAAACAAAATTCTTGACTGATAGAACATTTTAAATGTTTATGTATTTTATTCAGAAAAACATAATCACCTGGAATTATAAGTGTCAGATGAGCAAATACTACTATTACTATTAAATTTGTTCACTGCCCAGTTCTGAACAAGTTTCAAACAATGCAACCATCACAGGTTAAATCATGGCTCAGAAATTTAGGATGTTTTCATTTTGATTTTGTGGCATTTATATCAGGTGATTATCAGGAATCTTACTTCACATAGCCTTGGCGAAACTGGAGAAACTATATTTATATTCATAGATAACTTCTGGTTTCAAGAGACACAATTCTGTCCAGTTGACTTCATAAAAGGAACAAATTACTGTAGTGATCATTAATTCAGAATGATTATCTAATTACAAGATTTTGAAATTAAGTGAAACAAAGCAGCTGGCTTTCAGCGTCTTTTCATATTTTATTGTGAAATTATCTGTCTACAATGACGAGGAAATCTTTTCCGTATCAACTTACAATAGCCTTGATATGAACGGGCAGTGATATCTAATCATTTTGTCTACTAGAGTTTTGAGGCAGTTGACAAGTAGGTGGGATGCATTTAAATTTAGAAGTTCCTACCTTAATTGTTGTATGGCTCTGTTTGGATTTGAGCCCGTGCGATCCAATTTATTGATAAAGGTCAAGAACGGAACATTGTATCGCCTCATTTGTTTGTTGACCGTCATTGTCTGGCACTGAACTCCTCCGACCGCACACAATACAAGAATGGCCCCATCAAGAACTCTCAATGACCTTTCCACTTCAATTGTGAAATCAACATGCCCTATAAGTGAAATAATTGTATATAAAAGTTTTAAACCACCTTAAGTTTTAAACCATCTTCAGAATCACTGCTGTTACTGAATTCACATCACATTTCCCATTTCTTATGGTTTTCAGAAATGGCAAGCAACAAATGCAAGCTAAACCAACATTTCATTGAGTATGTCACTGACTGATTTTCCCCAAAAAAACTTACATAAAACCATACTCCATTAATAGCTGCTTTTAATCTCCCAATTGGCTGAGACTTTGAACACCATCTGCTAATAGACAAAACCACCAATCAAGTGCAAAGATAGCTTTTCTTGGAATAGCTTATATCCTGCAATTATACCTTTAACACTGATAGAGAATATTTGTAGCACAGGATGGAAATGAAGTCCTTGGTGCTCTCTGAACCTGGTTGTTTTCTTGCAGATTTTACATTTTACCAAATAATCATCATCAGCCCTATCAACCAAGCTTAGACAGCACCAAGTACCCCTCACTTTTAATACCTGCCTATCCCAGGTCCTTAATACAGTGGTGCAATTCAACCATCTTCACTCCCGTCTGATGCGCACGGCACCTTAAAATGGAGATTTTCCATTCTGGAAGCTTCCCAGGTGATTGGGAAGGCTGCAGAGGGCCAATAAACAGCAGTTTCAAGCAATTTAGGTAAGTAATACTGTAAAAACAAAGGGGATATAGGATAGAAAAGGGCAGGGGGAGGGAAGGCCAAACTTGAATGTCGCTACCGGCTCGGCAGAACTGGTGCAACCAGGCTGAATTTCACCACTGGGTGGATAGAAAAATATCAAACCCAGTCTAAACACCTGGTTGGCTATGTGACCAACCATAATAATAGATTTCTATAGGAAGTATTGTGTGCATGCTACCAATGAATTCTGATATTTAATTTTCAATGTGATAAGTTCCTTAGTGCTGTTGGGAAAGGGGAGCACAGATACACTGAGTAAAACCAAGAATGACCTAAATCTAAACACATAGTTGCATGCCTGTATATGCTCTTTCATATTCACTAAAGTTAAGAATAATTTCAGTTGACACATTCAAATTCTCTTTCACAAATATCTTACAATATAATTACTCCAAACTGATACACTTTAAATGTAAGAATGAACAGAACAGAACATAATTTTTTATTGGCCAAATGTGATTGATATGCACCAAAGACAAGAAATTTGTCTTTGGTGCATATGCTTTCAGTATACATAAAAAAGACAAAAAAGACATTCATCAACAATCATAAGATACAACACTTAGTGATAGTCATAGGATACTAAATAAGCAATCAAATCATACTAGGAGATTAAATAAAACAATATAAATCATAAAGATACAAGCAACAGGGTTATAGTCATAAGTGGGAGGAGATAGGTAATAGGAAGGACGAGAAGAATAATAGTAATATTCTTAGTAAATAGTTTGACAGTATTGTGGGAATTAGGGATTAGCGGAGTGATGGCATTCGGGGGGGAAAATGTCTTTGTGTCTAGTTGTTCTTGTGTGCAGTGCCCTATAGCATCGTTTTGAGGGTAGAAGTTGCAACAATTTATGTCCAGGATGTGAGGGGTCTGTGGATATTTTTACAGCCCCCTTTTTGACTCATGCAATATACAGGTCCTCAATGGAAGGCAGGTTGGTATTTTTTTTTTTTTTTGCAGTTCTAATTATCTGTTTGAAGACTTCTATTCCACCTTTCATTTGAGAGCTCAAAATATATAGTATTTTCTCCTCTTATTTTTCCCCCACAATAAATTTGTGGGTAGGTTGGACTGAGAGCGTCTGACTAGCCCTAAGTGAATTCTGGGTCTAAGAATGGACTAGAACCTGGTCCTGTCTGCTTCTAAACAATACTTAATCGTTATATCACATTGTCTAGACCACAACTCTTAAATTTTCAGCCAGTAATTTGGGTACATTCAATATACCTGGAGGACATCAGATTGTGAAAGGTTGCTGAATGACACAATGGCCATATAAGTCTATCACAATCAGGCTTTCTGCAACTGATGAGCCAAGCAATATAAAACTGAAATGAATTGAACGTGGCTAATCCAAATTTCACTTTATATATTTAGAAGAATTCTGTTTAAAAACAGACGAGCGTGAAGTTTCATTCTGCCAATCCTATTTGCTAATCAGTTAAAAAAAAAGATTACAAACTAGATTTGCAAGTTATCAAATAGATATTCTTTTTTACTGCAAATAGAAATTAAACATGTGGCAAACTAAATATGGTATGCAAAGATAACACTACCTGGGGTATCAATTATGTTAATATTTGTGTCTTTCCACATGGTGTATGTAGCAGCGGATTGAATAGTGATCCCTCGTTGTCGTTCCAATTCCATGGAATCCATCACAGCACCGATCCCATCTTTGCCCTTTACCTAATATGAAAGAACACAAATCAATATGTCTGCATCTGCACTGCTGTCCTTTTATATAGAATAAAGCTGTTGAAAGTCACTTAATGTAGCCGTACTTGGATTTTCCAGATCAAAATCTAATATTAGATACAAGAGAAAGGAAGGAGGATATATATTTTAAAAAATCACAAGAGAATTGTTTTTAAATGATTATTAAAATGACACAATCTAATGAAGAGTTCATGTCTGATTTTCAGCTAACAGGAAAATGTGGTACAATTATATCAGCTTTGATACATCCCAAAAATACTTTGCCTAGACGGGGAATAAGCCAATTAAACTTGGCTTGACGCTTTCATATATTTATTCATAATGGCCAGATTATTAATAGGAAATGGAAGTATAACTCAGGCCACATAAGATTTTATAGACTAAATTGGACTTGTAAGTAAACAGGTCATTAGTGTTACTATTTCTAGACAGCCTGGATAGTCTTGCCTGAAGTTCAGGTGCACTCAAAACACTTTCTCCCTGCAAAGTCAATCTTTTCAGCTCATTCTTGAAGCTGAGTATAAACTTCAATTTAAATGAAACAAGAATATCCAGAGACAGATAGTAACAATTTTTCTATAATAGCAATAGCGCTTAGACTTGTATACCACTTTATAGGGCTTTACAGCCACTCTAAGCGGTTAACAGAGTTAGCATATTGCCCCCAACCATTTGGGTCCTCATTTTACCCACCTTGGAAGGATGGAAGGCTGAGTCAACCTTGAGCCTGGTGGCCTTTGAACTGCTATATCACAGTCAGCTGGCAGTCAGCAGAAGTAGCCTGCAGTACTGCACTCTAACCACTGCACCACAGAGGCTCTTTTATATTATATTATAACGCATTACGATGTTATAAAACACATTCACTCTTTCGGGTTTTTAGAATTTTTGCCTTTGTCACTGAATTCAAAGTTCTATGTGGGTCCCATTGACATATGAATGGAGTCTATGTGAACAACAGGATGAAAATTCGATGCCTATTTCATTTATTTCATAAGCAGCCATCCAAAATGTAATCTTCAAATCACACCCCTCTACATTCCGTGAGGAGCCTATCCCAATATTGTCTGTTCCTCATGTTGAACTGCTTCAATTCAACAGCAATTTAAAATTTTCTAACACAAAATACAAATGTATTGAAGTGCTGCTATACTTCTATGAAATTATTATTTGGGCCTGTTGAAAGAAAAAATGGAATTTGTACTTTTTTCATCCATTTTCTTATAAAGGTACCACCTACTCTTCTGTATTAGTTGGTGGATAAATGGGCTGACAGTCTTCTATAAAGTTATCTGGTTAAAAAGACGAACTTACGATTTATTCAAGTATGGCAAATCACCCACTGAAGCAGCACAGACCCCACTATTATATTAATGCTATCTCCATATTTGACACTTGATCATGAATGGAATGTTTGCTTTCCACCAGATTTAACAATATCCCATGCAGCTCCTCTTCTCTCAAATTCCACTTCTGATTCATTTGACCAAAGAAAAAATTCTCCAGCACTCTAGAGACCCACACAGGTGCTTTCTGAAATAAGCATCATAAACAATGGTTTTCACACATAGGGGTTATGTTTACCTAGGACTTTCAGAAGATGGAACCATGAATTCAGAAGATGGAACGCCTGACTATAGGCAAGGAGACAGAGACCCTTGGATATTGCTGTGGGGATCTGACTTCTTGGATAGCCTTATACTATATTCCTAAAATGATTCCAACAGGCAACCATGCTTGGAAAGATTCTTGTTCAAAATCTTCTTCATTTAAGACTATAGCCCTGACTCGATTGATAGAGCCCCAAAGCTTTAGATATTATTTATTATACATCTTTATTAATTTGTTATTTTTAACAATAGAGTCAACTATTGCTTCCAACATTCCTATATGTTCTGTTTATTTCATACCCCCTGAATGCATGTCATATAGTATTCCTGAATGTTGACAATAAAATAGAAACAATGAAATAACAGAATGCCAATCCTCCCCATTGGTACCAATGTATTCATAAATACCTCATGCATTTCTGCTATCTTTCCTGTGTAAAATAGAATACGTTCAGTTAATGTAGTCTTTCCTGAATCAATATGCGCAGAAATGCCTATGTTCCGAATTTTTTCATTGGGAAGAATTCCTGAAGAACACCATCTGCAGCTATATAGCATGAGCTGGGAAAAAAAAAGCATGAGCTGTAATAATAATAATGTAATATATACAAAATAGGATTCATATACATCATATTCAACGTAATAGCCTATTCAGTGGTTCTGGTATGACAGCTCCTACTCCTACCATGAATAAAATTAGTGGTTTCATTGGGGTTAGGGTTGGGCAATAAATTAATAAACTATCAGTCATTATTCATTCAATTTCTATAGCTGTCAATCTCAGTCAATGATTCTGCAAGGCTTACAATTCAAAAAATTCATTAGAATTAAAAATCATCTAAGTTTTTTGCCCTTTCTTGGCAAAAACGAGGCTCGCGGAAGCTTCTGGAAGCCTGCAAAATACCTCTGGGGGCTGGGGAGAGGGAATACAAGTCGCGCGAAAGCCAAAAACTTTTTTTCTTGTTTTCCTCTTCCAAAATCTAGGTGCATCTTATACTCTGGTCATCTAATACTCCGAAAAATACAGTAACCTGATTCTTTACTGGATATTTAACATAAGCCTAACCACCTTTCAAATTGTGATCAATCTTCCTCCTCATGGAGATATAGTAGGCAAACATTTACTTATTCAAATCCAAAATGGATTAAATTAATGATTAAAGATTTTTTTTGAGAGAAGGAAATTTCCTAGATTTTGAAAATATAAAGCTTAAACCATCTCTATAGCTATATAGTGCTTCAGCTGTCCATTAACAGTGTGAGAATGATCCCAAAATATTAACTTCAGAGCAAAATAGCATGAGGCAATGAAAATGTTCCTGCATTTGTATGTAAGGGTTAAAATATTTCTATTCTGTCTGCACTGAAGTATGTTCAGTTTGCTTTTAAGGGAAGATAATAAAGAATTCATCGAAGACATCGTAATACACATATTTGTATGTTCATGTAACAAACAATAAAAGCATAGAGAACAAGTTATAAGATTAAGAGATTTGCCATAATGAGAACTTTCATGGAATTGTGACCTACTTATCAGATTCATCCAATAATGGGTTTTATACACTGGGTAAAAAAATGAATAGTCATCTTATAGAACAAGAAAAAACCCTATTGAGCAACATTTGTTATAATAAAAGAAAAATTCAAAATTTAAACCTCTTACTTACAAATATGCTTCCAAGTTAATTCTGGATAGAAAAAATAATTTTCAGGTACATGAGAGATTTAAATTGATTTTAAAAATCTGAAATGTCTCATTTCAACCATTTCAGGCAATACGGTAACAACCTTTCCTTACTAATCAAATATTTGTGTGGGCAAGAACTATATGTTGCAACAATAAACCAAATCCAACAAATGTTAGCAAATAACAGTAAAGTAAAACTGAAGTTGCAAGTTCAAAGTTGCACAGTCCATTGAAAAAAGGTGACTATCATAATTTAAAACTTCAGATAAAATGAATTTTAGAAAGAAATTGAAATGATTAAAAATATTCATTCAAACTAAGTTGCCAACTCATTGGTTAGCTTGGAACAATTTTTGCTACAGAACTGGAGAATCCTTTAATATTGTGTAGCTAGGCCTTCTACAGTTATACATTGTTCCATTCCTGTTTTTTTTTTAGTCACTCAATTAGGCACCATATATATCTGTTGTATAACAATGTTCCTGAAATGTTTGAATACTTTTAAAGAATATATCAGAGTGGCACATTCTTTGTGTTAATTTTTATTAATGATAAACAAATGCTGGCTACCTTCTCTGGAATAGCTTACCTTCAGATACTCAAACTGCCTCTTCCTTAATTAAGCTTTCAAAGAACTGTCAAAACATGGTTCCCTCCAAAAAGCATTTAGGGATGATACTATGAACTATTTTTGTAGGGATATTTTATTGTATTTTAACTGGTCTTTGTATTAGCTGTGTAAGACAGTGCTTAGACAGTCCTTGATTGGAATGGCTTATCAAATGTAATCAATATATAATTTTGAATGACAACTGTAAGAAATGATCATCAACATTAACTGCAATTTTGGGCTTCAGCAACCAATTTAGTGTATTTATCCATGCAGGAATTAATGCCATATTTCATAAAGTTCTCTTATTATTTACTTCATTTGGCAGAATGCCAGAAGAGTTACAAAATCTCCGAAAGAGCATGTTTCTCAATATTTGTACTTATTCTTTGTGTTCATAATAAAAAAAAATCTTGAAGACTCCTTCAAAGGATAGAATTTAGCTATAATTTAATCAGTTACCGAAGTTCGTCATGAGCTTTTAGCTTTTACCATGCTGAATCTGCACAACTGTCTGCGGAACTTCATAGCATTTCCATTCAGAATTGATAACGACCCTTTGCCCTCCCTCCCCCGGAAGAAACGAATTAGTTTAGCATCTTTTAAGATTACCTAAAGTTTGCTTGAAGTCTGATCTTTCAAATCCACTCTCACAGGAGGTTTTGAAAAGCAGATCGCTTACACATTTTAATCCTCCCCGCCCCATTAAAAAGATTTAATGAAATCTTTTCATTAAAAAAGATTTAATGGGGAAAAAAAGATTTAATATCGATCCCATCCGACCCATTTTTTGTCTCCAAATAGCCCATTTCATTTCAAAGAGGCGTACAGCAGGCTGAGCGTTAACTGTAAATTTTGAGCTGCCGGGTTTTTTAATCTCTCGAATAGCTTTTCCCCGTAGCAAAGAGAGTCTGCATTTAATGACAAATCAAGTTTCCCCGCGGAGCCTTTTAAACATTGCCCGCCCACCCACCTCTTCTTCCCACTCAACCCGCAGCATGGCTGAGGCTGCTCTGACCCCAAGGGAAGATCCCCGCTCCTACCTGTTGCCGAGGCAACGCCAAACCTAAGAGCCGCCGACACCTCAACATCGTGAAAGCGCCGCTGCCTCGGCTTCCAAAAGTCACGCCGGGCACGACTCTTACAACTCCGTTTCCGGTCTGAGCCGGGTAAAATGCTTCCGGAGCAACGGGAGCGGATCATCGAGTCGCCTTCCTTCCCCGTCCATGAAGCCAACTTCTGTAGCGCCCCCAAACACCGGGGAGGAAAGAAGCGCTTCGAAAGAGCCGCTTAGAATCAAAATCAGAATAGAGGTGGAAGGTGAAGGGACGCTTAGAGGTCTTCTAGTCCAGCCCCCTGCTCAAGCAGGAGACCATTTCAAGCAAGAGGCTGTCTCCAGTCTCTTAAAAAAAAAAACAACCTCAGGGATCATCCTCGACTTACGACCACAATTGAGCCCAAACTGTCCACTGCCCAGGAAGACAGTAAGTGGGTCTTATCACCCAAATGCCAGAGGTGAAATTCAGCAGGTTCTAGCAGGTTCACTAGAACCGGTAGTAAATTTTCTAAGCAGTTCGGAGAACCGATTGTTAGAAGAAATCTCCTTTTGTTTTTTTCCACTTTACAGGGTTAATCCTGTAAGGAAAGCAGGAAAAAAAAAACCATTCTGGTTTTGTATCTAGCCTAATCTTTATTGCCCTGCTTACAGAAACTGCCCATCCAGTCACATGACCCTCCTAGCCACGCCCACCAAGCCACACCCACAGAACTGGTAGTAAAAAAAATTGAATTCCACCACTGCGCAAGACCCTTCCTGCCCCAGCCAGCCCCCAAGTGAATCGCTGCAGTTGCCAAGCCAGCAACCCAGTTAATAAAATGAACCTGGCTTCTGCATTGACCCATCCCAAAGGGGGTTTACATGACCCCAGGTAATAAATTAGATAAATGAAATTAGGGGTGTAACATTGGGACTGAAACCGGAAGCATTTTATTAGGTATGATAGAACCCCCCCCCCCCCAAATTCAAAAGCACCTCCAGTATATAACATACAAATTGTGACAGCGGCAAGAATCGTGTATGCCCAACTGGAGATGGTTATGGATAAAATCCTTGAAAGCGCAGAGATAGATTAACGCTCAAAATGAAAGGAAAGGAAGGAAAAGAATATTATAAGAGCAACATTTTCAATATCCATGTGAACAGTGTGTTGTCTGGTTACAATTACTTTGAGCGATCATCATCCTGTTTGTAATAATATTCTTCAGTAACAGTCCTGTAATAACAATGCTTGCTTACTATAAAATTAATACAGATTAATTATTAATATCAATCAAAGCTAACGACAACATATAGTGATCAGCCCTCATAATAAAACGAATCCTTCTCTTGTGGTTCTATGGTTTCTATTGATTAACCATAGGTAAAACGAAACCTACATTTCAAAATATTCAGTGTCTTTCTTCTTAATTTCAAGTGTTAATCTATTCATTTCTGCACATTCTAATTTTTTTTTATTATCTTCTCTTCTATAGGGATCTCCTCACCCTTCCAATATTGTGCAAATACAATTCTGGCTGCTTTTAACACATGTAATATTAAATACATATTCCCTTTACCACAGTGGTGGAATTCAAATTTTTTTACTACCAGTTCTGTGGGCGTGGCTTGGTGGGCATGGCTGGGGAGGTCATGTGACTGGGTGGGCAGTTT
>JAEANM010004331.1:0-20960 GCA_017656035.1 Myanophis thanlyinensis
CAGCAGCCAATCACACTTTCAGCATTACTTAAAGTTACAGTACTTAAAGTAACAATTCTGGTTAATATATTGTCAACCCAACTGTTAGATTTACATTCCTAACAATTTTCGACTTGCCAATGAACTTGGGGGAGGGAAAGGGAAAGTGGAAAGTGGAGAATATATATAGAGATCATGAGAGCATGGAAGCCATCAAGATCATCATTTGAGAAAGAGATGGACAGTTCCTATAACAAAAGGACATCTCATAATTGGACAATGTGATAGTCCAGGGGTGGGGAGAAGGAGAAAGTATTGTTTAACTGGGCAAACATTTGTGTGGGAAACCAGAGCTGGTTTTGTTTCTTCAGTACCAACATGGTGTTTCCAATAAAGTTTTACTTCTGGGAATTAAATTCTTCCAAGAGTTTTTCCTTGTTTTGAGATTTCTAATTGGACAGATGACACCTAGTTAGATTCTTATCCATGAAGTTCCTGAGCTCTGCTATCTCCCTTTAGGTTATTGAGTACATTTTTGGTTTGGGTAGTTTGGCCCAGGCAGTATTTCAATTGCGCAGTCTGTGGGCAGTGGTGGGGAAGTATGTCTGTCTCTCACTCACTAAATACTTCTGCTAAACCACAATATTCCATTGGGATGCCTGGCTCTGCTTGCTCACTCTTAACAAGTATCTTAACTGACTTCAGTTTCAGTTTCCCTGCTTATGGCGCTTGTCCAACTTTGTGCACCTTCTCCACCCCCTGCGACTTTGCCACTTTATTTTTCAGGCACCACTTGTTTCTCTCCCAATCAACTGATGGATTCCACTTTTTCAGTCATGTCAAGTCCAGTATCATAGTCTCTGCCATCTTTGGTGCCATTTTGAACCAAATAGTCTCCTTGTGGCTCCTTGCCTTCAGGCTCATTGGCTCTGTTAGATAAGCCACACACACTGCCCATGAGTGAGCTATCTACTTGCTTGAACTTCAAGAGCTGCCACATTTTTTTAAGTTTCAGTCCCAGTCTTTCCATTGTTCATAGGCGGACTAGGCAATGGGTGTTCTGGCAGGCCACAACAATGGGTGCAACCTGAATCTAACAAGGCAATGAAGACCAGCCTTGCTCCTGAGTGGGTACTAAAATCTCCACTTGGTGGTCAAAAGGGCAGTGGCTTCACTTACCATCAGGTCATCCTGTCCCTTGCTGTCACTCTCATAGAAGACCAAATTAGGTTTGCAGAAGTTTGGAATTTCCTCCCCCTCACTGGATGGGGAGAGATCTCCATAACCTGTTGTGCCACTTGTGTCTTCTCCTTTGCCTTTGACTGTGTTTTCTTGGCCTTCAGTTTTTCTTGGGGTTCTCTGTGCTGGCACAGGCTATGAGACTGGGCAGTTGGCAACCCAATAGCTCTCTTCCCCATATCAGAAGCATGTTCCAGCAGGGCACTGCAGGCTCTCCTTAGGGGTCAGGGGAGGAGCTGCACCTCCCTTGTATGCCAGCAGGCATTTCTCCTGACTCCAACAGGGGTGGCTTTCGTGTGCTACATGTTGCTGATATTCCAACAGGTCTAGCTCCAACATGGTCACCAGCTGATACCATGCTCAGAGGTCATCCAGTATCCCCCAGGGTAGGCAGTTTTGGTACAGTTCCTTGGAAGTGATAGACCAGAAAGCACTTTGGCCACCCACTCAGCTTCCCAGCCAGACTGCAGAACTCCTGAATGTATTCAGCCACTGCTTGGTTTTCCTGCCTTAGGGATCAGATTCCAGATTCTGTCCAAAGGGCTTGAGCGAAGTCCCTGAATCTATTTTGAAGCTCCTCTATGAAGGTGTCAAATTTGTTGCCCAGCAACCTGTCCACTTCTTCTGGGGTAACAGGGTCAAACTCAGCCCAGATGGTCTTGCCATAAACTGCTCCTGCCCCCTCACCCAGAGGGGCCCAGGCAGAGTCCAGCCCGTCCCAAATCTGAGCGATTTTATCCTGCAGAAAACAAGAAAAATCCTTGGCCGTCCTTGCAAAGGGTCCTCCCGCACTCCGACCTCTAGAAGGGAGCAGGTCACCCTGAAAAGGGTGGCTGGGCAATTTTCTGCAGATGCAATAAGGGCAGAAAAGTGACAACACTTTGCCGTCCTTATCGCCACTAAATACGTCCTAATGTAGGATCGTAGAAGTGTCCGGTCATATTCGGAGCGGCTAGCCCTCCAACCACTCTCTAGGCGTCTTTTCTGGCGCTTCATCTCCCTTAGCTCCCTGGAAAACCAGGGAGCCAATTGGGATTGACACTGGGTCAGAGGCTGCAAGGGCACGACCCGGTCGAGAGCCTCAGACGCCACCCTCTCCCAAGTGGCCACCAAGTCCCCGACAGGGTCGTGTGTATGTGCCTCGGGAAATGGCCAAGCTCCATCAGGAACCTTTCTGGGTCCATTAGGCTCCTGAGGCAGAACCATTTTATCGGCTCCACCTCCCTGCGATAAGGGGGTGCAGAATGGAAGCCCAGTCTAAGGAGCAAATGATCTGACCATGACAGGGGCTCTATAAAAACATCCCCTATACCTAGATCATTCTGCCACTGATCAGAGACAAAAATCAGATCCAAGATGTGATTTCCCATGTGAGTGGGGTCCTGAATTAGTTGGGTCAGGCCCATGGCTATCATGGAAGCCATGAATTCCTGAGCAACCCCTGAGGTCACACTGGCAGAGGGAAAGTTGAAGTCCCCCATGACCATAAGACTGGGGGTCTCCACCGCCATGCCAACTATAACCTCAAGGAGCTCAGACAGGGCTGACATCACATGGCAGGAAGCCAGGTATGTGAGTAGTAGGCCCACCTGGACCCCAAAGCCCCACTTCACACAAAGGGATTCACATCTGGTCATCTGAGAAACAGTGATTTCCCTAGGACATAGATCTTCCTTAATAACCACCGCCATCCCCCCACCCCTTCCCTGAGCCCTTGGCCGATGAAAAACTCAAAACCCAGGTGGGCATAACTCAACTAGAGGAATACCCCCCTCCGGGCCCACCCAGGTCTCGGTAATACCTGCCAGGTCTGCCTCCCCCTCCCAAATCAAATCATAAATGAGGGGGGCTTTATTTCTTACGGACCTGGCATTACACAACATCAGCCGAAGGCCCAAGGCCCGATGACACGGACCACTCAGGGAATGGTTTTCATATGGGTGGCACTTTGTTCAATAATCTCCCCAATATCATCAACTTCTAAACAGCAGTTATTGAAATTGAATTTTGCATACACACTCCTCCTGCAACTTAGAGATAATCTCTGAATTTTCTCTGCTGCTGAGCTAATGTTCGCAGAGAGAGAAAGAGCTGTTTCATTGGCTATGAGTTCTACTACAGCTTGCAGTGTAATAATTCAATTCAACATGTAGATGGGGGTACAATACCCATAACTTCCATCATTTGCCCAGGTAGCAGGCTGATAATATTTGATCACCCACACTAGAGGCCATTCTTCATCCTTCCAATTACCTATTGCATAGTCTCCTTTCAGTTGCCTTCCCTGCCAATGTTCCCCTTCCAACACCTGTGGTTGGTTAAGAGGTAACATGAAGAATGCAGGGTTTACTATTCCCAGCATGCATGCACCTTTCCATCCCCGTGGAAGAGTACTATAAACTACCAGTCCACAAATCCAATGCACACCAGGGGGTCTTCAGTAATATTTCCCAGGGAGAAATCTGACCAAAAGCTATTGGTATGGTTGGGCCAATATTCCCATGTTTTCGTAGTCAAATTCCATTCCTGTACCTCCAGACAGCAAGTGTCCCCTACCTGTGGCCTCATTCCCCCCGAACTGGCTAGACACCACTGAGCTACAATTGCTGCTTTTAACTCCTATCTTGACTCAGGCTAGTGAGCAAGTCCCCTCATCCTCACAAGGGGAGAGATTGTAAGAGAGACAATTAGGGGATTTTGTATTGCTATAAATGAAATGTCTAAAGTGATGAAACATTCTGTACACAAAGGTAACTCAGAGCCTCCCACATTTGGTGTCTTACGTGTCCCCCCTTTTGGACCTGGAGAGGTCACTAGGCTCCAACTTTTTCCAGGTATCACCTTTGGGCGATGTACTTTAGGTGTAAGGGTAGATATTTCCTCTATTTCTAGATCATCAAGGCCAGCATGTCATCCTCATTTGGGATTATCTCCTCATCCCTCTCAGCCTTTTCAGCAATTAACTTTATAAAGATATAGAGAGTTAATTATAATGCTAATCATCAAATTGTAAGCACAAGCCCTTTCCTATACAAACTGTTTCTCTTATTCTCTTACTGGGTTCCATAATCTAGACTCAATTTACAACTCCTACAATACAGATAATTACACAGTCCCTTTTTAAGTATTTTTAGCTTTAGATCCCAGGTTCCAGGGTAAGTTCCTCTTGTTGCCCATGTGTTGGGAGTTAGCCTCCAGAGTAACACCTGCAGGGGTTTTCTTCTTCTCTCCTGTTCATAGAGGGACAGCTTCCAGTGTGTCACCAGAAAGGGAGAGTCTTTTCCTCTGTGTTTATACAATGAACTTTAACAGTTGTGTTGGGCCGCTTTTCACTTTCCACCTTGTGGGGGCAGCCAATTTAACTCAGGACCAATGAATTCAAGGTTTAATTTCAGCAATCTTAATAGCAAGGGGAGAAAACATAACAACAGTATATGGCCCTTTCCACTTTGGGCTTTAACCTCCCTCTTCCAGTCCTTTACACAAACTTCCTGTCCTGGAGAGATACTATGAGTTGATGTGACCAAAACTTGGGATCTACAAGTTAACACATATTTCTGTAAACTCTGGACTACTATATTAAGGGATTGCAGCTGTTTCAGTCTAACTGTATCTGCCACCTGTCTTGTATTTTGGATTGTATATTATCAAGCCTTGGTATTCCAATATCCATGGGTTGGTTAACCACAAATGTCCTTTAGTTTCCAAAACTGCTTTTAGTGCATGTGGTATGTAAATGTCTAAGTCTTGTCCAAAGGTTAGCTTACTAGCTTCCTGTATTAGCAACACTGTTCCTGCAACAGCCTTGAGACAAGTTGGCTGACCTCTTGCCACATTATCCAACTGTTTGGACAGGTAGGCCACCAGACAGTGCCACATTCCCATCTTCTGTGTGAGAACTCCCACTACTATATTCTGTTTTGTGTCCACAAACAGCTGAAATGGCTTTTCTAAATCTGACAGTCCTAAACTAGGAGTTTGCACTAGAGCCTCTTTCAGAGCTTTGAAAGTCTCTTCTTGACTTCCCCATTTTAGTGGTTCTTTTTCACTTCCTTTTGTGGCCTCATACAGCAGTTTGGCAATTAAGCTGAAATTAGGGATCCATATTCAACAAAAGCCAGCAGCACCCAAGAATCCTCTTAGCTCTTTTCTATTCTTAGGTGTTGGGAGCTGACAGACAGCCTCTTTCCTCTTGTATCCTAAAGTCCTCTTTCTACATTATAGCCCAAGTACCTAATTTTCATTAATACCAATTGGGCCTTTTTCTTAGATGCTTTGTAACCTTTTTCTTGCAGGAGGTGTAACAGTTCATTGCTATTCTGCCAACATTCATCTTCCCTCTACTATAATTGGGGGTTGATGACTGGCAAAGCCAGGGGGATCTTCTTCTGCCCACAGGTACAGGACATCAAATTCCATCCATCTGGCATTCCCTTCTGTTTCCTGTGCCAGCCTCATCATTTTCCATACTTCTTCTCGAGGCACCTCCAATTTCACTTTTCCATACTTCATTTTCATGGTGCCATCCTCCTCAAAAAAGATTTGTGCCCTTAATATACTTAGCAGATCTCTTTCTAGTAGAGGAGTGACAGTCTAGCATATATACAGATTGGTGAGTTATGGTCTTCCCTCCTGTATAACAAACTATGTTTCCAGAAATGGTTGTTGTAATACATTTCCTGTTACTCCTTGTATATTGATGGAGGAGGAGGAGGCCTGAATTAGAGATTGAGTTAGGACTGAATGAGTCACTCCAGTGTCAATGAGGAAGGGGATGGGTTTGCCTCCTATAGTTAGATTGACCATAGGTTCTGGGAGGCGGACTGAACCTGCTCAGTCTCAGTCCCATTCTTCTACTTCTGCCAGGCCTATGAAGGGAGGGGGCCTCGAAATCCCCCTTCTTCATCCTCTCCCTCCCTGGCTTCTCCCTATTCCACCTCAGGAATTCTTCACAAACCCATCTCTTTCTTCTCCTCGTCTTTCCTCCTTTTTCCTTTCTGGGCACTCATCTTTCCAGTGCCCATGTCTCTTACATATGGCACATTGGTTGTGTCCTAAACCCACTCCATTACCTCTGCCTCAACTATTTCCCCTTTTTCCTGGCATCCCCATCAGAGCAGCAGTCTAGGGAAGTGGGAAGCTCCCAAGTGGGGAAGCGATGAATGACTGGAGGGTTGAGATTAGTTGCTCCTTTTAAGAATCTCTAAACCATTGGATGACAGGAAAGGGAAATCCCAGTGCCACAGTCAATTACTGTTGCTATGGTACCTATCTGACGATGTAGCATGTTAGGCCTGAGGCCCTTCTCCAGGCCCTCCTGAGAAACTCTAGGAAATCGGCCAGTGAGATTATGTGGGTCGTAACTTCTCTGATGACACCAGGTCACGAAAGCTTGCCAAGTAGCCTCATAAATCCTCATGGTCATGGTCGGCGTTAGGCTTGTATGGTGTGAATTACCCTGGATGAAAGATGGTTCTTCGTCAAGGCTCGGCACTCAAGTGCCAGGCGGCTAATCACAGCCAGAGGGGATCCGGGTGGCATAACTCACCCTGTGTCAATGATGTCTGATGGAGAGGGAGAATCTATGGCTCAGAGAGGGATAGATGTCTCAGCTCTGCGAACCATGGCCTTTGAGGCCAATAAGGTGCTAGCAGAACCAGTTGCACCCGTTCCTCTCTCGCTTTGCATAAGACTCTCAGAATCAGAGATAGAGGGGGGAAGGCATAAATGAGGCCCCTGGGCCACCTCGATCTCAGGGAGTCTGTTCCTTCCGAGATTCTGTTCTGACTGGTTGGTGACTGGTGTGGTGAATAAGTCTACCTGAATTGGGCTGAATCTCTCCATCAGCCGTTGGAAGAGGTTAGGGTCGAGGGACCACTCGGGGATCCAGAGTGGTCCTGCTCAACCAATCTGCTGTGGTATTTGTCTTTCCCAAGATGTGCTCGGCCCGGAGGGACAGCAGATGAGTCTCCACCCACTCAGTCACTGTGCCTCCTTCATTAGATCCAAGGACTTGGTACCCCCCCCCGATGGTTTATATGTGCCTTTGTCACTATATTGTCTGTCAATATTAGTACATTATGGTGTGGCAATTGTGTCTTGAAGCTTTTGAGAATTAGCCGTACTGCTTGCAGCTCTAGGAAGTTGATGTTCTGCTGCCATGTGGATTGGGACCATCATCCCTGGGCCACCAGATGCTGAAGGTGACCCCCCAGCTGAAGAGACTGGCATCCGTTGTGACCACTAGTCATTCTGGCTCGTAGAAAATAGCATATTGGGAGATACCCACCATTGAAGATAATGAAAAACTTTTCTGGGTACACGAACCCTTGATATGTGAGTGGCTGGCGCCGCTCCGTTGATGTGGGAGGAGAAACCATTGAAGCTGGTGTGAGTGGGATCTGGCCCATCGGACGATGTCTATACAGGACACCATCTTGCCTAGTAATTTCAAGAGATGGTCTAGGGAGGACTTTCTTTGCTTGTGTATCCTGCGAACAAGGTTGCGGATGCTCTCCTTCCTGTCTGGTGATAGAAAAACTCTCCCTGTCGTGATGTTTATCACAGCTCCTAAATGCTGAAGGCAAGTGGTGGGTTGCAGCTGGCTTTTCTCTTTGTTGACTAAGAAACCATGACTGTGCAGTGTGCATAAGGTCATGTGGAGGTTGTCTCTTGCCGTGGTTGTCGTTGATGATTGTATCAGTATATCATCCAAATATATGTGTATTCTGATGGGAATCTGAAGCAGATGCATGGCTATTACTGCCATTAACTTTGTGAAGATCCTTGGGGCTGATGATAGACCAAATGGGAGTGCCCTGTACTGAAAATGATGATTCTGGTAACAGAACTGAAGGTTACCTGGTGGTTGGTAACTAGTGGATTGGTACATGCAAGTACACTTCTGTGAGGTCGATTGATGCCAGGATATCGTTGCGATGTAAGAGGATTGTGATGCTTTTGAGTGTGTGCATTTAAAATTTGTGGTAAACTATAAATTCATTGAGGTGTTTGAGGTCTTAAGAAGGCTCTCCATCCTCCTGACATCTTCAGGATGACAAAGAGGATGGAGTAGAAGCCCTGACATTGGAACTCCTCTGGCACTGGTTGAATTGCCTGAATCTGGAGAAGATGAGAGATTGCCTCTGTCATGAGCACTCGCTGAGACAGATTCTTGGAAGTGGGGCACTGTATGAACCTGTTTGGAGGAGTTTCTGTGAACTCCAAGGTAAGTCCATGTCTGACTGTGTGCCTTACCCATGCATCTGATGTTGTTCTCTCCCACTGGTAGGCAAAAAGGTAAGGTGATCACCAATGGGAGGGTTCTGTTGTGAGTCATTTGCTACGGCGGTATGGTCTGCCACATTTGTTCTGAAAGGGACGGCAACCATAGGACTGCTGCTGCCTGCCCTGAAAGGGACAAGGCTGTTGTACTTGCTGCCTGTCCTGATGGAAGGCTGGTGGGTGGTAAGTTGAGGGGAAATAATCCTCTGAGTAATGAAAGGACTGACGCCGGAAATAAGGCTTTTTGCATTCCAATGGTTTGGTTCCTGATTTCATACGTTTCCTGCCATCTTTGGTGTCAGTAAGTACCAGCTTTAGAGCATTGCCAAAAAGTTGTTCTCCTGTGAAAGGAGCTGAGGCCAACTTCCACTTCTGATGCATGTCCACCTGCCATTGTTTGAGCCACAGCATTCGACATCTGACTACTGATGAACCTATTGCCCTGGAAGAAAATTTCACTGCAGAAGTGAGCTGTCGGCTGAAAACTCGACCGCTGCTATCAGCTTGTTCACATCCTGATGCACTCTGGGGTTTTCTGGTTGTATCCTGGCTTGTAATTGGCAAAGCCAAAGAAGAGTTGCTCTGTTAAATAAAGAGGCCGATGTTGAGGCCTTAACCATCCAAGCAGCTGCTTGGTGGCCTCTACGGAATAGTTGTTCAAGCTTTTTGTCCTCTGATTTTAATAGGTCATCAGAGTCTGTGACCAGAGCATTGGAGGATGCTAGATCCAGTACCGGCTCATCCACTTTTGGTGGATTGAGGTAGGTAGCGAAAGCCTCCGCCATGTTATTAAAAGGCTTTTCAGAATTAAGGGGTGGCCTGCCTGCCACTGGGACCTCCCATTGTTTCTGAATCAAGTCTGAAAATAAGGAAGGAGCTGGAATTTCTTCCGACTTCGTTGATTAGGTGGTAAATAAGAGTTGTACTGCTTCCCCTTCCAGGGTAGGCTGCTGATCAGTAGTAGAAGATGCCTTGCCTTAAAGCTGCTTCACTGCCTTCGCTTTATTCAAGAGAGGCTTGAAAAGGGAGGTTCGAAAGAGACCCATGATAGCTGGTGTTTCGGGATAATCAGTGTCATCATCGGAGAGGATGAGTTCTTCCTCTGCGGAACAAATGGAAGAATATTCAGATGATGTCAGTGAGTCTGGACACAAGTAGTCCTGGTCTACTTGGGAGGAAATGGAAGGAGTAGCTCCTGAAGTTAACGCCTGGCTCAATGATGGATCTTGAGGCTTAGTGGATTTCTGAGAATTTAGGCTATTGGTGATCGCCGCCGTGATTATGTCTTTCATTTGAATCAAGAGGTTCTCCTGTAAGGCCTCTAAGGTTAGGGGCCCAGTCAAGGGTAAAGTGGTAGTTGTCTCGTGTGGCAGCTATGCATCTACCTGCCTGGGAGAAGAGGTGTTCAAAGGGTTCAGTCCCTGTGGGTCTCCCTATCAGAAAATAAAGGCAGAATCGAATGCTGCTTGGTTTCTGCTGCCCCAGCTGGGGAAGGAGTGGGGAGAGTGGCAATTGCCAGGGTTCTGACTGCATGTTTGAGGGCTTTGGCACACAGTTTGTCAATGGCTCATTGTCTACAGAGTGCCTCTTTGTCCTCAGTCCTGGAAGATTTGTGTGGACCTTTGGCCCTGGATTTTTTTGCACTGGAGTTTGATGTCAGGTGCTTCCGCTTAGAGGAGCATTAACGAGGCACTTCTGGTTGAGGTGACAACGCCCGGGTGTGACCTTGGGATAAGTGCTCCATTCTGCCTTTAATAAAAAAAAGAGAAGAAAAGAAGTTATTGCAAATGGAGAACTGTCTGGCAACTGTTTAAGAGGCCTTTCCCATATTGTATTGATATCTAATGATTTTTTTTCTTTTATATTGGAATATATAAAGGGATCGACAAAGATGCTTGATAAGCTCCACATGCTGATTTGCGAGGGGTGGTGCTATTCACGCCAACTTATGCCTCTGATTGATATAGCCCTGTGAGCTGCAGCCTTGGAGGTGACTGCTGCTCTCTCCGTTTGTCTTTCATGCATACAAAATGGCAGAAGTTAACAAAATGGCGGCCACTACCACTCGAGGCCTGCTAGTAAGGCCTGCAGTGGAATCAACATGCACTTAAAATGGCCACCGCCAAATGCCAGACTGCCCAATGTCGGAAGCCATAGAGCATCCTCAGCATGGTATTCCCTCCAGGTGCTTTTCCACCTTTCGTGGACTCCATTTAGTGCTGCAGGCACTCCCCTGAGACTCTTGGGACCAGGAGGAACGGCCCGTGACTGCCTGTGATTATGCCTCGTAGCTTTGAAGCTGGCATCAGGCATCCCAGAGTTAATGGCCTGGGGTTTGGAGAGAGCTTCAGCAAGGCTTGTCGCAGCTGGCTTGAATGCAGCCACCTCATGATGGCCCAATACCTCAGTAGTGGTAATGGGCACTGCGCCAAACCCCGCTGCCTCAGAAGCGACAGCCAGGGTGGGAATGGGAGGCAATCCCCTGAAGCCTCTTGCCATAACTGGAAAAAAAGGGTGTGAAATCCCCTCCCACGCCTGTCCAGTGCTCCTTAAATCAAGAATCCTCATAAAGCAACAGCGAAAATAAGGCAAGCTAAAGGGAAATCCAAATGCTTTATTTTGATAATCGTTTTGAGGCTCCTTGTTAAAAGGCCATCTCTCAGATCAACAAAGTAAATAGGTCAGTGCCAAAATGGCTCTGTTCATTCATAAATGAGGGGAGTCCCCTCAGATGTAATTATCTGCAGGGAGAACCTGTAACGTAAACTCTCCTGCTTGGACTGTCTTTTAAGACCATCTATGAAATATTTCATTTGTTAAACTCACGATTGAAGATCTGAAATTAATTCCTTTTCTTCGTCAAATGGAGGAGATAAGTAGTCAGTCTAATCTAGGTCATTGACTGAGTAGAACTGGGGATAGGGGGAGGAGCCTGGCCCTCTTAAACTTTGAAACTCAGTCAACAGATTTAGGAAAGACGAGACAAACCCAATAATCTGTGATTATCTCTCTACATTCGAAGGAGAAAGAAACATTACATGAAACTGCCAAGTTGGGTTTCGCCCATGGAAGCAACAATTTATCCGAACACATTGAATAAAAAAAAGTATGATTAGATACAAAGAATTATTAGATAATCAGGGGAATCTCAAATCCAATGAAGAATTAAAAGAACAGGGTATAAGTATAGATTGGTGGCCATGCTTTCAAACATAGTTGAGATAGAGAAAAGATGTGAAAAAATATGGAATCCAAGGGACACCACAACAATTGGACCAAATTTTGACAGGCAAGGAAGCAAAATTTATAACAAAAGTATATAATTATTTGTTAGAGATAGAAATGGAAGAAGAAATAGTGAAAGGTCCAATGATAGTGTGGGCACAAAATATAGGCCGCAATATAAAACTAGAGGAATGGGAAAAATTATGGAGCAAAATTACAAATTAATACTGTCATCTGCATACAAAGAAAATATGTATAAAATGTTTTATAGGTGGCATTTAACACCGGTGAGATTGGCTAAAATGTATATAAATATGAATTGTTTTTACAATATTTTTAGTTTTTTGGATACTTTCAGGAATTTTATATTTCTTGGAATCTTTTAGAACATTTTCTACAAAATTTCTACAATCATTAACATTAATTTCATAATTAAAAATTTTATTAAATACAAGCAATTGGTTTTCAGCTGCCCTCAATGGAACTTCAATGTTCCAGTAATTTGGCTCCAAAAAATTGAGAAATTGTACTTTATTTGTTTGGCTACCTGTTTTTAAATGTTCACAATCCATTAATCTTTTCTTCATATTTGTTATGATGCAATCTATAAGTCTTTCCCGAGGAAGTGCAACAAATCAATGATTATTTACAAATTTTATATTTTTAAAGGTTTCTGAATTAATTAATGTATTCACTTCTTCGTGTGGACCCTTATCCTCTTTAAGCAATTCAAATGATTTAATTGATCTTATAACAAGTTTTTCAGCCTTTATGATGTCTGTATTCCTTGATTGCAGTGCATTTGAAAAAACAGAAATTTCCTTTAGAATTTCAATCATTAATGCCAAATAATTTAGAAAATATATATTTTCCAGATGGGCAGCCATACCAGAGTATTTTTCTTTTGAACAAAAAGCTGATGTAGAGCTGGATAAGCATGCCAAACAGCTTCAGTTGCCCTTAAGTTACAGGCGGCCCATCTTGGTCCCAAAACTCTACCAATCTTTATAATTTCAATTCTAAGTTCTTCAGATATTTTGGTAAGTTCTGTGTGGTTCTTACTGGATGCATTGAAAATATTGTGTATTTTGTCCATAAATATTCTAAAATAATTTAACTGTTTTATTTCTCTTATCGCATCATCTAATACAAGTTGGAGGCAATGGTTTAAGGAGTGCCATATTATAATATTTGGAAACTCTTTTGCTATTCTAGTATTCACTCCAGATTTTATCCCAAGCATAACACTGGCACTATCAGAGCAAAATGCTATTAAATGTTTTTCTAGGTAGCTCTTTGTAAACCCAATATTATGTAAGCTTGTCATAACTGAAGAGTCTCTGCATCTTGTTTTTCCAATTTCACCAGCTCATGGAAAATTGTTGGTGAGCCAGTTGAACCCTCAACTTTTAAGAAAATTATCAAAACTGATTTGCATGCTGCTGTTGAAGGCTTCATCTATAATCAAACATATCTTCAGATTCTTTTCAATAATTTGTGTAAACAATTTGGTTTTAATTTCTTGTGCAATGAAATCAACTATTTTCACTGCAGTTGGCTGTGAATGCAATCCTACTCCCACATCCAATTCATTTGCAATTTGCAATTCTATCATATCATCTATGTCTGAGAATGGTCTACATGTTTTTGCCCTGCTATAAACTACATTGAATACTTTGCAAGTGTACCTTAAATATTTTTCAGTCATCTTATGTATTCCTTTTTTTTTTTTACAAATTTTATTGGATATAAAAATTCTTAAAAACAATAATAAACCATATACAAATTTATAACCTATTAAATATTTACAATCCTTATTTCTGACAGTACATATATAACCTATGATTCTGCAATTTCTTAACAACTCTAAATAATTATTTCTATAAGCTTTCCTTATATTCAAATCTATATCTTCCTTATTTGTTTGAATCTTTAATTCTGTTATAAATCCATGAATACAATTTTTCCCAGACTATATAATATTCTGAAATTTCTCTCTTTTAATTCCAGAGTGAGCCTGTCCAATTCTGCACACTCAAGGATTTTATAAATTATCAGGGACGAAGTCCCGTTTCCAACATTGAGCCAGCGCTATTCCCGCTGCTGTTATAATGTGTAATATTACTTTCTTCTTTCTAACATTTTTCTGTGATAATTCCCAGGAGGAATGTTTCTGGTTTAAGCTCCAGATAAATGTTTGTAATGTCTTTAATCCAGTTTTTTATTTTATTCCAATATTTTTTAATTTTAGGACATGTCCACCATATATGAAAGAAGGTCCCTTGATGTGTTTTTACATTTCCAGCAAACTGGGTTTAATTTGGGATACATTTTGGGCAATTTTGAGGAGGATAGGTATCATCTGTAGCACATCTTATATTGGTTTTCCTTAAATGTTACCACTTTCATCATTTTATAATTTTTTGTCCATATCATTTCCCAGTCCTCCAGATCTATATTTTGGCCCACATTACTTGCCCAGGCTAACATTGGTCCTTTAACTATTTCCTCAGTTAGATTGTGCTGTACAAGGTAATTATATATTTTAGAGATCGCCTTTTCATCTGAGCCTGTTAATAGCTTATCTAATTGTTTTAGGATCAAATCAATACCAAATTCATCTGGGTCTCTCATATATCTAGATTTTATTTGGAGGTAGGGCCACCAATCTATGTTTAATCCTTGGTCTTATAATTCTTGATTTGTTTGTAGGTTTCCTTGTCTATCTAAGATTTCATGATATCGCACCATTTTTAACATATCTATAGTGTTAGGGTAGACCATTGCCTCCATAGTTGATAGCCACCCTGGGAGTTTTATATAGTGCTGTTTTTTAATCTTATCCCAAGTTTGTATTAGTGAGTTCCTCATAATATGCCTATAGAAATAACTGTGGGCCTTATTTCTTGTGTCCCATAAAAATGCATGCCATCCCTTCTGTAACTCATGACCTTCCAGCATCAAATCCTTCTATTACGTAAATTCACCCAATCTTTAATCCAAACCAAACTTGCCACCTTATCTATAGATCCCAAGCTGAGAGTCCAAATCCTCCCCTATTTTTACTATCTTGCAGGGCAGTTAATTTTATCCTTGGCTTTTTACCGGCCCAAATGTCATCTTATTCAAATCCAAGAAAAAATTTCTATCTAATTTAACTGGAGCTACTTGAAATAGATAGAGTAGTTCTGGCATACTATTAGAATAGGGCTATGATCTGCCCATACATTGGGCATAATTTCAATTACCTCTATGTCTTTACTTACTGCTGTATTAGACCAGACCATGTCTATCCTGGACCAAGATTCATGGGGGTTCAAGTAGAAAGTATATTTACTCTCATTTGGGTTAAATATTCTTGTCAGCCTCCAACTTTCTGCTGAAGCTTTACTCTTATCAGCTGCCATAGTAATGGGGGGAGGGGGAGCTGGGGGATAAGGGGGGAAGAGTGCTGGTGTCTGGAGGCCCCTGTATACAATTGCATTCTTCGGCCAAGATATTTATGCACACTCAAGGCCAACCATCCCAGAGATGTAACGGTCACCAACACCTGCAGATGCCTGCCTCATGACCCAATGAGAACTAAGGATTGGACGATCTTCTTCAGACCCTGGGGGGAGGGTTTTGGGGATACTTTTGATATGTACAATTTCCTGCAATTTTGCCAGACCATACTTTCGCTTTCTCTGCATTTATTTCATTTCCCATTAAAAGTTCCCTGTTTTCAACCACAATGAATTCAGGTTTTTTCTTTCTTGGGATCTGATTGAGGCAGATCTGACATTAAGCAGGGTCTGCATTACCAGCCAACCCAGAGATAAAATCTACCGTGGGGGCTGTGCACAGAATGTCGAACCCAGGAAGCGACCAAGAAGACATGGGAGCTCAGGGGTCGACTTCTCCCACTCCATGCCTGTATAGAGAGGAGATTGAAAGCCTAGGAGAGCTGCACCTGGAAGAGAGGGTAGTACAACCAAGATGGTCTTTGGGAATGGGATGCCTTGAGGAGTTCTACGAACCTCACCTGGGAGTGACGGTAAGCAGACGCCAGCATGGAGCGGGCCCTGGGCTAGAGGCTGACAGAGAAGATCGCCTGATGACCCATGCCCTGTAACTTCTGCAAGAGGCATTAGAGAGCCATAAAACTCGAGAAGCAACTGCAGAAAGGGGCTTCCAACCAGCAGCTGAGTAATTTGAACAGACGGCAGGAGGGGCCGGTGCTGCTGGAACCCAAGCAGAGATCCCAGCCCAGCAAAGGCTAGCAGCAAGAGCTATCCCAGCAGCAGCAGCTGCAACTCAACCCCCCCCCCAGTGGGGGGAGGAATCCCCCAAAAGCGCTGAATTCCAAAGATTCCTCTGCTGGCAGTAAAATATGGAGGGGATCCCAAAACTCTGGGATTTTTCCTGGCCCAAGTTTGCAACCATATGTAAGAGTATGGTGAAGATTTTACCAGCAAAGCTGCCAAAGTGAGATACGTTACTATGGCCCTGGAAGGGGAAGCAGCAGAGTGGATGACCTCTCTCCACAATGAAAATGCCCCCCAACTGAGAAATTATGATCAGTTTACGACAGTCCTTCGCAGTCACTTTGAAGACCCCCTGGCAGAACGTAGGGCCAGGACCAGAATGAAAACCATAACCCAAGGGCATAAGTCAGTGGCTGAATATACGCAGGAGTTTCAGAGTCTGGTTTGTCACATGCATGGCTGGTAGCAAGTAACCCTGATGGAATGCTATAAGGATGGGCTGAATGATGACATCTATAATGGCTGCGTAGACCAGGGGGCTCCCCGGGACCTCCAGCGCTGGTATATCCTGGCAGGTGAAGTAGAACTAGCCTAGACCAGAGATTGTGACCATGGGGTGCGCACTTGGAACCAATCCTCCTCCTCTGCCCCAAGAGAAGCTCCAAGAGCTCCAAAGTGTGCTCTGGCAGCCAGACCAAAGACCACAGCTTGTTTCAAGTGTGGGAAGGAGGGGCACTGGGCAGCTGAATGCTTCAGTAAGACCACCTCCAAGCCGACTACTACAGGACCCAGAAGAGCCAAGCCTCGCAAAACGGCACTTAAAGGAGTGGAAGTTATGGAGTTTGCCCCTCCCAGCCAGGAGGAACTGGGAACTCTGACCATCATGGGAGACAGCAAATCATACTCTGGCGATGACCCTTTGGTAAGTCAGCATGCGTGACCCCTCACCATACCAGTAGAACTGCAGGTGCCTTCCTCCACCTCCCGGGGGAAAATGCTAGCACTTTTGGATTCTGGGTGTACTAGATGTGTAATTAGCCCCAAGGTGGTAGAGAAATTAGGGCTGAGACCCCCATTGCATTCTGCCAGTTAGATGGGTCAGTGGCCAGGGGGAGACCAGCTTATTTTGCAACTAAGCCAGTTGAAATGTGGATGGGGGATCACCACAAAACATTGAACTTCGTTGTGGCCCCAGGGATGGACCGCCCCCTTATACTTGGATTACCCTGACTACGGAAATGGAAGCCCCATGTAGACTGGAGGAAAGGAGTGTTGCTCATCCACTCCATGCCCCCAGCAGGAGGGGATAGACCCACAGCTCCCTGAGCCAAGTGCTTGACGGAACTGGCAGCCACTTTAAACGAGTGCATTGAAAGAGAGGAAAAAATGCCGAGAGAGTACTGGGATCTAAGAGAGGCCTTCAGTGAAAAGGGGTCAGACTAACTCCCACCTCATTGCCCCACGGACTGTAGCATAGAGATTCTCCCAGAGGTTAAACTTCCCAAACTGAAGATTTACACAATGACTCTGCGAGAACTGGAGGAATTACGTCTTTTCATTGATAAAAATCTGAAATAGGGTTTCATCCAACCTGCAAGAGCGGTAGTAGTGTAGTGTAGTGGCCCCAGTATTATTCCATGAAAAGAAGGATGGCTCACTTCGCTTATGTGTCGATTATAAAAATTTAAATGCCATATGCATGGAAAATGTGTATCCCTTGCCCCTTATGAAGGACATATTGGCCCACCTGGCGAAAGGCAAGATATTTACAAAGTTGGACTTAAGAGAAGCTTATTACCAAGTCCACATAAAAGAAGGAGACGAGTGAAAAACGGCCTTCAATTGCCTGCTGGGGTGCTACCAGTTCAAGGTGTTGCCATTTTGGCTACAAGGGGCCCCTGCGGTCTTCATGCAACTAATCAATGAAGTGCTGGTCTACCTGGGTGACATCCTCATCTACACTGAGACCATGGAGGAACACATCAAACTTGTGCGAGCTGTCCTGAAGAAGCTCAGAGCTGCAGAGCTGAATGCCAAATTGTCAAAATGTGATTTCCACCAAGATAAAATTGATTACTTGGGCTACCGCATATCACATGAGGGTGTGGAAATTGACCCAGAAAAAGTAAGAGCAGTCCTAGAATGGGCACCCCATGCACCAGAAAACAACTACAGAGTTTCCTGGGTTTCGCTAACTTCTATAGGCAATTTATTCCCTCATTTGCTAAAATCGCACTACCAATCACAAATCTGCTGAAGACAAAAGGGGAGGGCAAACTTAAACCTAGCCGGCCCTTGAACTAGACAATGGAATGTCAAGCCACTTTTGAGAAGTTAAAATGACTATTCACAGCTGAACCAGTCCTCAAACATCCTGATCCTAAAAGCCGTTTCATCATCCAAGCCGATGCAAGTGACGTAGCTGTGGGGGCCGTCCTTTTACAAACTAATGTGGCAGGGATCTACAACCTTGTGCCTACACATCCAGGAAGCTTACTGAGACTGAGAGGAGATGGGCGATTTGGGAGAAGGAAGCTTTTGCCATCCGATGGGCCCTACTCACCTAGAGGCATTTCCTTGAAGGTACAAAGTACCCGTTTGAAGTATGGACTGACCATAAGAATCTGGAAGCCCTCAAAATGCCTCACAAGCTCTCTCCAAAACAAGTCTGGTGGACACATTTTAACAGATTCAACTTTACCCTCGGGTACTTCCCTGGGGGAAAGAACCTTATGGCCAACGCGCTATCACGACTGCCCCAGTACAACAGCGTTTGACCTTATGTCATCCAACCAGTGATCCCCTCCAAGCAACTAGCAGCTCCAGTGGTCACCAGAGCCCAGAGAACGTCAAACGTCGATCTCCCCACCAACCTCAGTAAACAGCTAAAGGCAGCTTTAGATAGCAACAACTGGTTCCTGTCACACACGGATGAGTGTACCATGAGAGATGGACTAGCCTGGATAGGTTCCAAACTATATGTTCCTACTACCTTTCAGTTCTTTTTGAGATCTGGTTCTAACTCCTTCTCTTCTCTGCTCTTCAACTTTGCTACTTCTCCCTTCCTGGGTTCTTCCTCTGAATTCTGTCTATCACTGTACTTGGTTTGGTCTAATTCTTCTTTGCTGCTACCTCTTTCTTCAAGCCCAATGAACTGATCGTGGAAGTCTTGTGCCTTCTGGATAGAGTCCACTTTAAATTTCTTATTTTCCCAGGAGATTAGTATTCCCTCTGGGGATATCCAATGAAATGGTATCTGTTCTTGATTCAATAAACTTGTCAAAAAACTATAGTCCCTCCTTTAATCATGCACTCTTTTGGGAATCTGTTTCAGAGTTATAATCTCTTTTCCTTTATGTATCAATGGAATTTCTCTTATTGCTCTGTAGATGGTATCTCTGATCTTCCTGCATGTGAACTGAACATGGACCTCATGTGATAATCTGTCGTTTTGCATAATTCATATGTACCCTGAAAATTTTCATCCACTTCATTTAAAATTTCCTGCTTATCTCTCTCTAAATAGTCCACAATCAGTTCTGCCATTAGTCCTACTAAATCTTCCTCTCTATCCTCCAAGACATTCTGAAATCTTAAATAATAAGAGGCCTGGTCCATTTCCAGGTGGATTAGGGAGTTTTCTTTGTTTAGGTCCAGTATTTTTTGTTCCATTGTCTCTAATTTCCTCTCTGTTTGTTCCGTTCTTATTTCAATGGCTTGAATTCTCTGTTCATTTTTCTGTATTGTTTCTTGTATGGCTCCCATCTTATCTCTAATTTTTGGACGTCATTCTTGACTTCTACTTTCATCTCTCCCTTTTCTGTTTTCAGTTCTTCATGGTTTTTAGACATGTTCTCTTGTAGTTTCACCATTGTCTCTTGAATCAATAATAGAGTGGCCTGCATCATCTGCATCATTTGTAGGCTTACTTCCATATTAGACTTCCCTGATGTGCAGATTGCTTCCATTTTCAGTCAGCCTTATGTTTGATGATGGGGGTGTTGCAGTTGATTGGATTGCAGTTGTTTTCTTTCAAGCTTTTGTTGTAGTCATTGGGGTTGTCATTGACATCTCCTTTGAATCTTTTGTTGCTTGTCCAAGATTTTATATATATGATCCCAAACTCTCATCCAATTTTTTATTCTGTATATTTCTTGAAACTAATCAAATTGGTTCTCTTATCTTTCTATATGTTATATTATTATGGAAGATGAATTAATTTCATAAATCAGTTAACTAATACACAAATTGTTAATTAATATCAATTAAATGGCAAATAGTCCTGTTTAAGTAAACCCCTAAATGAATACTATAGGATTAATATACATAAAACTATCCAATAAAAATATTACACAAAAATATGCTGAGCAGGTCAGTTAATAATATACACAGCTGTGCAGCTCTTACACGAGGAAAAGAGGAAATGTAGTATTATATAGCTGTCTCACTGTAATTAATTTCCTAATATATCATCAATCTTTAAAGACCATCCTTCCTGTAAATCCTATGAATCAACCAATCCTTAAATATCTTCAGTATATAATTAAATTGAATAAATATAAATATGATATGATATAAATATAATATAGAAGTAAATATAATATATATTAAATATAAATATAATATAGTTATTATTAACAGTAATAACATTAGTAATATCAGAAGGCGAAGGAGAAGAAGGAAGAAGGAGGGTAAATTTTTAACTCTTTTTTTAAAATTATGGTTTATATTCTTCTTCCCATATGTCCAAAAAAAAGACAAAAAGAAAAAAGAGGAATATAGTAAATAACAAGAGGCCACAAATAGAGGTGGGACTCACTTCAGCTAATGAATCTGATTGTCCTGTTAAAGTCCCATTTCATCCTATGTCCAACACTTCTTCTTCTGGCCTAATATTAAAATGGCTGTAATTCCTGCACAGTCACTTTCACAGTCAATTTCATTTATTCAGATTCTTCTTTCTATCCCCTGATTACTGCCTCTTGT
>JAEANM010004332.1:0-20960 GCA_017656035.1 Myanophis thanlyinensis
GAGGAGTACAACAGTAGTGAGATGTGCTGTAGGTCAGACAGAGGAGTTCAAAGTGGAAGTGGGGCTACATCAAGGATTGGTTCTGAGTCCCTTCTTGTTTGCTATGGTGAGGGACCGGTTGACAGATGAGGTCAGACAGGCATCTCCATGGACAATGATGTTTGCAGATGACATTGTGATCCATACTGAGAGCAGAGAGCAGGTGGAGGAACACCTGGAAAGGTGGAGATATGCTCTGGAAAGAAGAGGAATGAAGGCCAGTCGTAGTAAGACAGAACACATGTGTGTGAATGAGAGGGAGGGAATTGAGGCTACAGGGGGCTGAGGTCAAGAAGGTGCAGGAGTTTAAGTATTTGACGTAAACAGTCCAGTGTGATGGGGAGTGTGGAAAAGAGGTGAAGAGATGAGTGCAGGCTGGTTGGAATTGGTGGAGAAAGGTGTCAGGAGTGTTGTGTGACAGAAGTGTCAGCAAGAATCAAAGGAAAGGTGTATAAGACAATAGTGAGACCAGCTATGCTGTACGGATTAGAGACTGTAACAGTGAGGAAGAGACAAGAGGCAGAGACGGAGATAGCAGAGATGAGGATGTTGAGGTTCTCTTTAGGAGAGAGCAGGATGGACAGGAATGAGCACATCAGAGAGACAGCTCAGGTTGGCTGTTTTGGGGACAAGGTCAGAGAGGTCAGATTGAGATGGTTTGGACATGTGCAGAGGAGGGAGAGTAGTTATATTGGTAGAAGGATGTTGGATATGGAGCTGCCAGGCAAGAGGTCAAGAGGAAGGCCAAAGAGGAGATATATGGATGTGCTAAAAGAAGATATGAAGATGATTGGGGAAAGAGTGGAGTATGCCGAGGATAGAGTTAGGTGGAGGCAGTTGATTTGCTGTGGCAACCCCTAACAGGAACAGCCAAAAGAAGAAGAAGAAGATTTGTTGAAATCTTTAAAAGTTCTTGAACGTAAGTGAGTTCTCTCGATTTGTTGAAATGCTTTAAAAGTTCTCGAACCTAAGTGAGTAGTTCATTTGTAAAAAGGATAGGTTCAGACATTTCCAAAGTGAGCAGTGATTTGGTGGGCTCTTGAATTTTCCTTGTTTAAAATTAAATTTTAATAGAGATATTTCAAGTCTTTATCTTACACTGCAATCCTATCACATCAGCTCCTAAATCGTATTCTGTTTAACAAAGCCTATCCCCAGTTAGTGGCTATAGGGTTGCATTTTTAATCAATATATTAGCAGTAAGGCAGAGTACATTAGCTTAGATTTTTCCCCTCCCCTTTCCTCCTATTCTTTCTATCCAGAAGAGGACTCTTGTGAAATTAAGGTGTTAAATTGTCCATAAGCAGTTTGGTTCGTGAAGAAGTTCTTATCATGCTTTGCTTGCTGTGAATCAATCCTTTCAATTAAGGTAGCTGGGGGAAATAATGATGTTTTTATTTGCAATTACAGCTTTAAATTAGGATCAATAGAGATGGCTACAGCCTTACCATACCAAGAATACTGAGAGGTTAGTAATAACTGCTCAAGTAAGGGGAGGGGAACACCCATATTCTAGCATATGCCCAGGCAAACACAGGTGATAACCCAAGATTAGAAAATTAAGACTGGATTAGGTTTTTCATGTTTGTTTTTCTTTTACCCATTTTAACCGAATTATAACCTAAACTTTATCATGGTAACATGATTGGGCATCTTACCACCACTATAGTATTCAATTAAATGTTTTATTTAAGACTTTGGTTCAAAATGAAAATTCTCTAAGTTACTTCTGTATGATTCACAAGTTAGTTGGGCCCAGTCAAAGATTGAAGAATTAGGCCTAATAGCAACAACCAGGACTGAAGCTTTAGGTCTGATAGCAACAACCAAGATTCTCAGTCAGGTGCCAGTGTTAGTAGGGCAGCTGCCATTTTAAATTGCCATTTGTTGCCAAGGGATGGCATTTCATTGAAGGCCTATGGACTATAGCAAGAATTCACAGCCACTTTTGTGACTCATCACTACTTGTATACTTGCTATCTGATGGTAGTTGTTTATTAATGGAGGAAGCCAGAATATTCTGATTTATGATTAAAACTCTGTTCTTCAATTGGAAGTTTTGTCTTGATCATTTTCACTCTACATAAGTAGCTTATAGATCTGTGTATGCAAGTAACAACAGTACTTTCTAGTACAAATTATATTTGAGGTTTTTTTTGTTTTTGTTTTTGGTCTTGGCATGAGAATCTACCCAATACAATGGCAAGCCAAAACATCAGTTTTTGAAGTTTAGTCATTCTCTGCTTATTTTATAGTTGCTTGAGGACTATGATGATATCAATCAAGTGTGGTTAGCTGTGTAATGTTTCAGTTGAAAATATCCCTCATAATTATGATTGCTTAAGAAAGTCATAATTCATTGTAGTCTGAAGTGAACTTCAATACCAAACAAACAATCACGTATTTCTGTTTATCACTGTGAACTACCTCAGATGTGATGTGACTAAGGGGCGGGGAGTTTTGCTTGTTAAAGTAATTGCTACCATACCATCTATATAATCTATTCATTTCATAACCAAATCCCAGCATGAATAGTCCCTCTATTGGATTCTCATAGCATTGAAAAAAGTTTGGATGAATAAACCAATTAGTGTAACCCAATTCATAGACACGTGCATTCCTAGTATAGCTAGTATCACAGATTACAAGTGTAGTTAGACATCTCTTGCCCATAGTTCATCTACTGTGATGCATAATTGTCAGTCTCATAATTTCTGAATGGGTAGCATTATATATATTTTTAACTATGTTACTGAAAAATATAAGCCCGAATTGGTATATTTGATGTATGTGTGCTTAGACTGACATTGTACCGAAATGTGTACAGTAAAACTTAGTGTAAAGAATCTGACCCCCATTTTTAGACCCATCTATCAGAAGAAAATGCCTGAACAATTAATTTAAAAACTTTCTGCCTGCCATGTGGATTTTATAGAGAACAAAAAGCTTTACCATTGACCTGTCCCTTATCCATCAAATGCTTTGATTTATATTTCAATCATGAATATTACACTGGCCTTTTTAAGATTTATTTCTCCAGACTGCACAATATTGTATGGTTTCTTGTTACAGTTTCTGTTGTACTAAAGAAATAATGGTCTTGTTAATTCTGTAAACATTACCATTGCAACTGAAAATAACGATTTTTTTTTCATAAAAATCCATATTGCTATTAGGTGATTTGTTCTTATAGGCTTACCATTCATATATCCAAATAATGCGCTGTTGGTTTGATTACAATTTTGCTTTTCATGCATGCCTACAGATCAGGAATATATTCTGGGTTTCTGAAGATTTGCACATACAGTATGGCAAAATTTTCTCCTGCATTTGTATTCATCAGAATTCTACAAGGTAAAGCAGGAATCCAAGTTATGTTCACTTGGAACAATATGCACATTAAAATTGCCCTTTCCAAAACTGAACAAAATGGCCTAATTTGCTATCTGCAAATGGTATGATGGCTTAGTGGCATTATTTCAAACCAATCCTGTCACAAAGCTGCATGTTTTCTGGAAAATTATCTTAACTACATAAGTGTCTGTAAATATACCTAATGACTTGTTCTGAATCTAGTGACAAACTCTATTTGTTGAAATAGATGGCTTAGTGGTTTACAAATTGGGATACTTCAAATATCTATGCATCTTTATAGTTTGTGTTGAGAAAACAGGAAGTAGTAATAGTTTGTATTAAGAAAATAGGAATACTTGCTTTAGCATGAGCCTTGGTTGTGCAGTGGTTAGAGTGCAATACTGCAGGCTACTTCTGCTGACTGCCAGCTGACCGCAATTTGGCAGTTCAAATTTAACCAGGTTCAAGGTTGACTCAGCCTTCCTTCCTTCTGAGATGGGTAAAATGAGAGGACCCAGATTGTTGGGGTCAATATGCTAACTCTGTTGACCACTTAGAAAGGCTGTAAAGCACTGTAAAGCAGTATATAAGTCTAAATGCTATTGTTATTGCTAGTACTGTTGACGTAGACTGTGAGCAGCTCCCCAAAGCTTCAAATATTCAGAAATCAGGGCTTGAAGTTTGAGTCTTCTGATAAGTTTGCACTCCATCACAGCTTGTTGTTGGCTTTTCATGTAGCCAAGGAGCCATGTAGACTTTCATACAAAATGGTATGTATTCTTTTTCCTAGTAAGGAACTGAGAGTAAAACTTAGCTTAACTTCTCATAGGAAAAAGAGTGGCTCTGAATGGTCTGGTATGAGTATCAGATGCAACAAAGACAATACAGATGGAATTAAATACCATTGCATAGTATTTTTTGGGAGAAGTCGTTAAATAATGGAGAATCTTGCTGGCACCTAATGATGCAATCATGGTTAAATAGTTTCTATGGCTGTTGAAGATGGTCTGTTGGTCTGTTAGTTGTGGGATTGTGATATAAAATAGAATGAACATTTCATACTTACAAGAATCTGGAAGTATGAAAACAAAACACTTGAAATCACAATTATAGGGAAGAAGAATGGTGAAAAGGAAAGGTTCCATGAAACACTCTTCCAGAAGACCATGAGCCAAAAGATAAGTGGAAGTATAGAAGTACAGAAAATCAAATTTGCCTGGGGATCAACAGCCAACCCAAGACTATGTGACACCTCCCCAGATTTACAAGGGTACACTTCTGCCAATTCATTTGGTAAGCTTCTTCATGAAGCTTGGATGGATAAGGAGAAGTAGTCCTAGTAATTACTGTAATTGAGTCATGGGAATTCACATAAGATAGGATCAGTTCATGGTGTACTAATATATATTTATTTGGAATCTTTTTTGAGATCAAAAGCTTATCTAACAGAGGAAAATAGGTGAAGTATTATACTTGGTTAGATAAGGGAATAAATTTCCCAGGTAAAGGAAGTAAGATTACAATGTCTACTTACTGCCAAAAGGAACAAATTAGCAATGTTGGAATCAAAAAAGTGAAAATGTTTGGTTGTTCCAATAGGTCTGGGCTAATGCCCAAACTGCTTCTTTCTGAATAATAATAAAAAAAACTAGAAAGTTCTTTCAATCATACCCTGGAACCTATAAATGTATCCTAGCACAAGTCTTCTGCAAACATGGCCAAAAGGCCTCCACTGAGATATGACCCATCATTACAGAGAAAAGGGTGAATATATGAATTAAAACAAAAACATTTTTGATTGGCTTGTGTGTCTATGTGTGTATTAACCCAACAATAAATATTATTACAATGTTTATTACCGATTGCTCCACAGTGGAATCATGACAAAAATCTTTGGTGATTTGTGAATTATTACAAAAGCCTGCATCAAAGACCCTGTGAGATGGTTGTTCATAATCAGAATGGTGCTAAAATAATGGAATGCACATTGTAACATCATCTGTCCTTTTGTGCTTGTGACACAAAGTCATAACACACATTTTGGCATTTGCCCCCATGAATATCCATTACTCTCGCCAGTAATTATATTCTCTGCCTATCTCCAACTTAATGCTACTGATAGCTCTAAAATGGCACTAATTTAATCTTAATTTGATTTAGCTAATATTTTTGGTTCATTTTAATTAGCTTCATAGTGATATTTGGATTTTAGATGAAAGATTCATTTGTTCAGAGAGTTTAATCTTTTAAATGTTACTGTTAGAATGCTATAAATACTTTATGAAATACTTTATAGATATATTTCTACTATAAAGTATTATAATTGTATTTTTATCTTAACTAATTAAATGTTTTAAGTATTAACAGCTCATAGTTAATTATTATTTATGTATCTTCTATGCTGCCCAAAGTCCTCAAAATATGGCCATCTTTTTAAATATTTTTGATTTAATATTGATGCTAGTTTCTCAATTTAGATTTTTTTTCCTGAAATGCAAAAGATTTAGAGGAAGCTGCTACTAAACAAGAGGCATAACTTGTCAATGTTGTGTCATGAATTGACATCAACAGGCATTTGATAAAGTCCAAGTCCCAACAGATGTGGCCAGTAAAATCTCAGAACTCACTATATTACTGCTATTCCTTACCACATTTGTGATATCACCTAATATCTAGAGCTTAACATCTCCAAAATGGGGGAAAGGGAGGCAATGATGGGATCAAGAAAGTAGATTTCCTGCCTCAAAAAACAAAACAAAAGCTTTCTTTGTCTGTGTAATGATGTTGATGTGTATAGGGAGCCAGGGCAAGATGACAGGAATTAGAAACAGTGCAAAGAAGACAATGGAACACGAGGTCTTTGAATACCATTCTCAGAGGATGGTCCTCAATTGTAAAGTGTCTATTTTATCCAAGGCTAGTTAAGGGGTGAGGAAAAAACCTGATCTGGTTTATATTTCAAGCTACACCTTAACCCACACATTTCTAAAACTAATATAGTATAGAAGGTGACCAGGCTGAGTCTGAGGGAAAGGTCATAAGTCAATCAAACATGTCATAAGTCATGAGTCCCTATGTGTACACAAGAGCTATAAGTCCAGCCCACCTCAAATGCTTCTCTTATCTACCACTCATTGGTCAGATTCTTATACAGAACTTAAGTTTGCAATAAATCTTTAACCTCATTTGAACTGCCTATATCTCCTAATTTCCCCCAGCGCTTGACATGTACAAACTGAAAGACAACTAATACATGCCAGATTTTTTTTGTATGATCTTGTATTGCATTTTTTTTAATTTTCTAATTTGGTTTTCTTTTCTTTGTAATGTAATCATGAGGAAAATTTATAGGAAAAAAGATATTCATTGGGGAAATTTGCATCACAGGTTTCTTAAAAAATCATAAAAATATGTATATTTCTTTCAGGCAGATAAAATATTCCTGAAATGCCTATACATGTTTATATAAACATTTTTAAAACATGGTGTTAAACAGATGTAGTGAAGACAGAAGAAAGTTGTGCTTCAAGATGGTCATAGGAAGCAAAGTGATAAAATTGTCTGTCCCCAGTGGTGGAATTCCATTTTTTTTTTTACTACTGGTTCTGTGGGCATGGCTTATTGGGCATGGCTGGGTGGATCAGCCCTGTAAAGTGGAGAAAAAAGGAGATTTCTTCTAATAACCGGTTCTCCAAATTGCTTAGAATGGGGGTGCCCAATAGGTCGATCGTGATCTACCGGTCGATCACAAAGATTGTCTGGGTAGATTGCATGAAGAAAGGCAGGCTTGTGTTTATTTTAAAAAGTTTTCCTGCCTTTTGCTACACTTTGGAAGCGGATTGCTCCTGGGCGAGCAGCTGGAAGAAGAGAAGCTGCCACCGTGACTCATGGAAAGAAAAACTTTTTAAAACAAACACGAGCCATATAAAGGAACTGACCCAGTGGGCAGAAGCCCTGTCCACCCTTTCCTGACCCTGTCGGCAGGGCCAAATGTCATCGCTACCAGTACAGTAGTAGCTCACAAGCCCAAAAAGTGTGGGCACCCCTGGCTTAGAAAATTTACTACCGGTTCTACAGAATAGACTAGAATTGGTTGAACTCTGTCTATCCCTATAAGTAAATATGGAGCTGAAGTTGCTCACCACCAGTTAGCGTTAGAATAGTAGACTTATAAATAATATTATGGAGGATGGGAGCATGCATGTATTTCTATGTAAATGATTCTGAACTTGAGTATGAACCTATAGGTCAGCATATAGAAACTGTAGCAATTTTGGTTGTCTTATTTTTGGCAGTAAGTAGGCATTGTAATATTATTTTTCCATCCTGCCTTCACAACCCCAAGCCATTTATAGTAAATATGCTTTTGCCAAATAAAGCATGGACTTCCACCTATAATTAAGGAAGGTTTTGCACTTTTCTGTCCCTTTGCTGTTCTTTGGGATGATATTATCCTACCATCCACTCTTCTTTCATGCTTAAGAAGGACAATTTTGAAGATCAGATCTGGAACTGGAACATACACAGTTTGAAATATATATCCATTTGTGCTATTCACATCATTTTATTTTTGCTTTTTTCCATTATCAATGGATTGAGATCTTCACATGAAGTGGACATTGAGTTATTTGCATGAACACGTTTAGATTACCAGTGTGCATTATTTTACTACTGTGCAAATGCACTCCTGTATATTAAGTCATTATATAAAAGTGTCTTGATTTTTAATTTATACAATCTCTTTAAGATTAAGGGGAGAAGTTTTTCAGTGCTGCATGTCAGTAATGAAGGAAGAAAAAAAACAGGATGGAAGGAAAATCAGCAGAAAAAGCATCTATATTGAGTCCAATGTGATAGTTTCCAACATGTCACTTCAATTTTAGAAATAAGATTACATACTTGAGAACATGGAACGTGGCAGTCTAGATTATAATTAATAACATGGAACATGGAAGTTTAGACTGCACATTTAATTATGATATTATTGGAAGTTTTCAAAGTAAAATATAGAAAGTAGTTTCAAGCAAATGCAACCCATGAGTTGCATTATAGAACAAGCTAAAAAGCAGAACCTACAGAGAAATTGGAGACATACTAAAGTAAGAAAAGTTTCTAATGATCAAACAAGGGTCCAGATATTACTTCCTATCCAGGAGAAATTAAAGGTCAGATCAGATAGATGAAGTTAGACAGATGATCTGACAGATGAAGTTAGAATATCTCACTGAAATCATATATTCATTTACTATTTAAGCTGCTTGTGTCCTATGTTCATTTGGGCTTGAATCTAAACCAGGTTAAGAAAATATTGTCCAGATTGAGTCATTTTTTCAGCAGATCACAAACTATTCAGTCCTACATATTCTTACTGGACAATTCTACTATTCACTCCAATTTTTCTGTCCCAGGAAAGCAATGTACCAGTATTTACATATTTATATACACAATTCTATATACACAGCATTAAAGCATCATGATGCATATACATATAGGAACCACAAAACAGGTTTTGTAAAATCTTTTCTTAAACCCTCTGTATTTTTTTAAAGTCTTTTAGACACACTCTTACCATGTTATAACAGCACAATCTTGCCTTATAAGGAAAAAATTGTTTTAAAACAATTTATTTTTATTTTTTCTGGCTTTCCCATGTTTCCTTGTGCTTTCTTTATACACTTATGTTCCCTAAGGCAATCTAAGGCTACCAGACATCTGGCTCCCAAATGTCCCATATATTATTTGAGCTATTAGGGGATTAAAGGTAAAATATTTCTAGCTCTAGAGACTATAGAAAAAGTAGAAGGAAGCATTTATGAAGTTTCCACCAGGTTTGAAACCAGCAACCTTCTAATTATAAAGCAAGAACAATAACCACTGTGTCATCACAACATTGCACTAGAATAGTATTGTGTGGCTTTGGGAGGAATTAGATAATTTTTTTTCCCTCAGCAATGTGACAAACGAACTGGTGAGGTTAGCCTACAACAAATTGAAGCATGGTGTCCAAAATGGATAGGACCACTTGAGGCAACGTAACAGGCCTGAAAGATATTTTGGAAATGGAGCAGAATAATATACACTTAGGTTCATTTGACAGTTAGTAGGGGATTAATAGAGGATGACATCATCTGTTTATACCCCCCAGAAATGACACGGGAGACAGGGCATCTGGCAGCGCAGATAAGCCTTGAGAAACTGCAGTCATACAGTTTACAGAACATAAATCAATAATTCTTGATAAAGTCCCAAATCTTTAGATTATGTGGCTTCTGAAATTCAAGTATTTCTGGAATTTTATTAAGTATATCTTATGTAGTGTAAGGAATAGGGTGATGAAAAGTGTGAAATATAGAGTTCATAATCTTGTACACAATTTAGTAAATTTTATAAACAAAAGATGACATAAAATGGAACAAAACCCTCACTTTGAGGCTAGACCATCACCATTCTGTAAGTGGTGATAAGAAAAGGGAATAATGAGGGGACATTTAACTTTATATACTTCTTTTCTGTTATAATCTCAATAGGCATACTGTTATTAACTGCCTGGGGGACAAATATCAAATGATAAAAAAAAGCTTTTAAAGTGAGAACAAGAGCTAGTTTTAATAGCAGCCTTGTACTGCCTTGATTATTCAGTTATCTTTTTTTGAAATATTGCTTGGCCTGGTATTCTGGTTCTGTCTTCCAACATTTATATGTAGGTATATTTTTTTTAATATTCTTACCCATTATATGACACCACATTTAACTTTTTTATTAAAAGGAAAAAGATTGTCAATCATGCATTTCTGTGTGGAAAGAAGTTCCACAGTAGCAGGCTAGGTGAATGTGATGATTTCAAATTCGTTTATATCACCCTGGCCCTTTAAACAGAGCAGCATGATAGATCAAGTTGGCAGCTGGATCATATCACATACCACCCCTGTGATTCCAGCAGCTAAATAGAAGTAACAGAAAGGAGAAAAAAACTTCTCCCAATCCCTTTCTCTCTATGGACTTTTGCAGTTCCTGAGGCAGAGTTGGTTAAAGACAGGAATCGATTACACTCAGCTCCAGAGAACACAATCATACTTCTTCAGTTTACAATCCTCTGCTAATTATAAAAGTACCCGGACTTGGACTTGATCTGCGGGCAACTCAGCATTTTAAAGATGCCAATTAATCTTCAAGCACCTCCCAGTTGAAATTATACCCTATGGTGTCTCTGACAATTATAAGCACATCAACATCATTTACAGTTTTTCTCTTATAATGTGAAGCCCCAAGGAAGGGTTAGATCAAATCTACATGCTGCCATTAAACTATAGCCATAGATCAATGGGAGTGTGAAACTCTGCCAAACACAATAAGAAATCTATTAAATTCATATCCCTGTTGCCACAAACAGTTTTTTTTTTTCAACTGGCCTGCTTGTTTTTTTTTTTGGTTTCATCACAAAGCAGCCTCAGCTGGTTTACATGGTGTGCTTACAGAAATTGCTTTTTCTCCCCAGCTCATTTTCCCGTTGGAATATTCATCCATTTGTTCAGATAAAATGACTTGGCTGAATTGAAGAAAGCCACTATGGAAGAATCATAAAATTGTTGGACTAGAAGTGAGATCTGTATTGGAGGCCATCGCTTAAAAATTAACCTCTAATTTTTAATTTGTATCAGCTCTATATAATTATTTTAATTGGTTTTTAGATTGTTATTATCTGCTGTGCACCTTCCCGAGTCCCTTGGGAGAGGGGGAGGTATATAAATTTTGAAAAATAAAATAAAAATAAATAAATAATAAATAACCTCAGCAGCTTTTAAGATGTCCGGAGCTGTCTGAGGGCTGGGGAATTCTGGGACTTGAAATGCATACATTTTGAAATTGCTAAGGTTGAGTAACATTGGTTTAGACCATTTTAAGCTGTCTGGGTTTTCTGGATAATTTTGGGCCAGTTATTCTCTCTTAACCTTATAAACACACCTTATGTGACATTGCCCTATGAGTAGCCTCTCTCCAGACATATAGACAACTTCAAACTTATTGTGGAATACTGCAAGCTACTTCTGCTGATTGCTGGCTGCAGTTTGGCAGTTCATTTCTCACTGGCTCAAGGTTGATTCAGCTTTCCATCCTTCCGAGGTGGGTAAAATGAGGACCCAGATTGTTGGGGGCAATATGCTGACTCTGCAAACCATTAAGCGAGGGCTGTAAAGCGCTGTGAAGTGGTATATAAGTCTAAGTGCCATTACTATTGCTATTTGCTTTTTGGCATCCATAAAGACCTTAATCATTTTCCAGCAGGCTATTAGATTGGGAACTTTGGCATCACTGTACATTGTAAGTATTTTGTATTATTAATGAGAGCCTCAGCCTTGCTTTGTTATTGCTTTATTGTGTTTTATATTGTATGTTCACTGCAAGGAGTTTTTCAGTTAAATAAGTGAACCACACACACATAGGTACATAGTTTATCCAAATAATTTGCTTCTTCTGAAGATTGCATAACTGGTTTCAGGACCCAATATTAGCAAGAATCAAATTTTCCAAGTATTTTTTACATTTATTATTTAAATTTATATATTTATTTTATTATTTAAATTTATATACCGCCCCCTCTCCCTATGACATTGTCATAGATTTTACAAATATGTTTACATACATGAACATTTAAAATTTTTGATGTATGTGTCCATAGATGCACATTAAAAATCTTTGATTTGCAATTGCTACTCAAGCGATTCAATCAATATGTTTTCTTCCTGCCTGATTACTGAGGCACTCATAATATTCACTGTGCTATTAAAATCTATTGACCTTTTACCCATTTAAATCAGACCAGCAAATTTTGATCTAGATATTATTGAGAAAATTAAATGTCATGATATACCTAGAATTACAACACCACCGGGTGTTTAATTAAAACATACAGAAAGATGTAGGAAATAAATCCGCTTAGTTTATATTAGAGGAGAAGGTGGGAGGAAGGGACAATCTATTCTAGCAAAACCAAGATATCAGATTCAAAGGGGGCACTGGAAATATTTTTTTAAATTTCTTCCAAAGTAGATTGAGTCTTGCCCAAAGAGGTCTGAAATGAAATAGGTTACTCTAAGATGTTCAAACCTTCTTTAGAAGGTTTTTATAATTTCCTAACTGGCTAGATGAAGCATTTCTGAACTTCAGCCAAGATTTCTCAGTAAAAAAAAATGCAGTGGAAAGGACTGGAAGGTGATGTGCTATTAAGACTGACAGCTATAGCTTCCAACCATAGAATTATATTGCCAGGACTCTACAATGACAATGCTCAAGGGATATATTGAAATAATGTATTAGTAGTTATTTTCCTCTTTTCAGTTCTCTTTGGCACTTAACTTTTAGGAGTTGGTTGTAGAACCGATGGTTGTAGAAATGTCAACCACTTTGTTTTGCTGATGTTTCTTATTTCAATCCAAAAATTCTCCCCTAGATTTATTTTCTAAAATCTGGCCTCTTGCACCCTTATACATGTATTTTAATATTTGAGTTCACAGAGGAATACACTGAATTTTCAAGAAAATTCCTCCTCTAAAAACATGAAAACCAAACTTAAAAGAAGACAGCTTCATTTAATATCCAGATCTTTCTTTTGATACAACAAAATCTGGCATCTTACTAGTATCTGACAATATTAAAAAAATTTTTTTAAAAAAAGGCTTTGGAATTTCCTTGATTCAGACTAAGTGTAGCATGTTTTATATTTATTTATTTTTGTTTAAAACATTTATACAGCCACCCATCTTATAATCAACTTTGAGCAGCTCTCATACACTTAATTATCTGTAAACACTGTAATAAGAACTTAGGGAAAAATATAGAAGAACAGGAAATAATCTTGTTGCTCTACTTTTACACGAATAAACTCACAAATTCTGATTTCTGCTATTGTTTGTATATAATTGTTAATCATCAAACAGATTTATTGTTGCTCTAATCTCTCACACCATTCTGTTTCCAGTCTGTATACTTAAAGTTATAGCACAATCCCCAGAAAAAGTTTGAGAGCAGGAAAGATCCAGAGAGCCTCACCTTGTTGGTATAGACCAGAAAGTAAAAAATGCATAGTTCCTATCCCACATGTATCACTCATTTTAAAAGTTCCCAGATAGTTGAGAAATTATGCATTAATTTTTAGGAGTAATTTACCAAGAACTTGTTCCTGAATAATAGGAGTTTCCTATTGTCTGTATTAGGGATGTGGTGGCTCAGTAACTAAGACGCTGAGCTTGTCGATCAGAAAGCTTGGCAGTTCAGTGGTTCGAATCCCTAGTGCTGTGTAACAGAGCAAGCTCCCATTACTTGCCCCAGATTCTGCCCACCTAGCAGTTTGAAAGCATGTAAAGAAATACAAGTAGAAAAATAGGGATCACCTTGGTGGGAAGGTAAATAGTGCTCCATGCACCTTTGGCATTTAGTCATGCCAGCCACATGACTACGGAATTATTAGACAGCTCTAGCTCTTCAGCTTAGAAACAGAGATGCACCACGTCTTAGAGGCAGGAATGACTAGCACTTACGTGCAAGCAAAACCTTTACATTTATTGTCTGTCTCTGTCTCTTTGTCTGTCTATTTACCCACCCACCATACACCCAGACACATCCTGGTTTACTGGGAACCTTAAAACAGCTTAAATACTGGGCAGAATCTCCAAACTATTAAGTCTTTGATAGATGATCGAAGACTGAGGAAGAGACACAGTGCCCATAAAGATGAGAAGAGATGATTTTTGTATGCACAAGCACACAAACAAATCTACTCTGTGAATTCCTAGCTATCTAGAATTCAATAGGGATGAATGATACATGGAAAGATGAAGAGCTCCATTCTAGGCAGGCTTGTTATATCAGCATGAAATACCACCTTAGTTTCTATGTTCTGAATACATTCCAGAATAAATGTAAGATTTTGACTCTGACTCTGGTGTCCTATTACCCAACAGCATTTTTTTGGTACCATGCCTAGAAATCCATACTGCTAGGACATTTAAGTATCCATCCATCTGAAATACATACATGTTCTTAAGAAGTGAGGAGGAAGGCTTTGGACATCTATCATAAACTTGGCAAACACTACAGTCCTGAAACAGCATTTTGAAACTTTGTACCATAACAAATCTTCTCCTATATATTATCTCACAGGAAGCAACACATGATAAATCCTTAGCACAATGCATTTTCCCTCCTACGCCTACTCCCCACTTCAGAAAGATTTAACATCTAATTCAGGTTTTGACGAGCTGCTTCATCACAGCAGGAACACCACTGATCTCTGTCGGAACCTTATAGCCTTGGACAGAACAAACTAAAAGAGGAGAGGCAAAAAAAATTGGCTATCGGTAATGATAAATAAATACATTACAGGATGCAACTCTGGGGAATGGAGACTGACACTGACTGAGCACTATGACCTCCATGCAATTGCCAAGCTTCAGTCATTTAACAACAACAACAACAAAACCCTTTGTTTTTGCTTGCCTACTTCTTAATGTCAATTTCTTAAAGTGCAAACATGGGTTAGAAAAGAATGTCTGGCTACCTTCATCTGCAAAGCTTTGCACTTTGGACTTGACACAATCATTTGTTTCCTTTGTCTGGTCAAAATCTCTCCTTTTCTCTTTTTTTAAAGTTATTTTGAAGCTGTCAAAAATAAATCTAGAATCTAACTGAGATTAGTAAACCTTTTAAAATATTCCACTTGGATGCAAATGTTTGGCTATATTTTATGATGAGCCTAGGATATTTTGATGCTAATTGGTGGGTTTGTTTTGTGAACTGCCCTTAGAAATGTTTAGGTTACTACACATGGGTCAGAGTCCCTTGTTACTCAAGTTGTGAGATTTGTTCTCAGATCGACATTTTAGAGACAACTTGTGGCTTGTGAATACTCAGTAGTTTCTTCCACAAGGACAAATGCACAAGAAATGCTGATGGTAAGTAGTGCACATGGAATTTTCACATAGAATGCCAACAGAAGATTGCTGTGGTCACACCATGTTTGTTTTTCTGAACAGAAAAGCACAGGGTATTGGAAACATCATTTTAAAACAGATGTCTATCATCATTCTTAACACACTTTGCCTTTGTCCAGAAAATAGGGAAGAAACTTCATATACACATGTGCCTCCAATTCATCTCATGAAATCCCTGGACAATATTCCCAGCTCCAACAAATTTGACAGGTTTTGTAAAATTCTCAGCCCTGGACAATACTGTGACTGTTGCCAGGTCTTATTTCATGACATTTCCAAAGTTTTGTGCTACTGAAGACCTAACAATGTTACTGAGAAAAGACATTAAGCTCCAGCAGAAATAGCTCAGATAGAGATTAAAGCAAAACCATTGCATTCTGCCAAAATCCTGGAATACATTATGGTATCTGAAAACAACGTTGTGGGGCATTCCAACAGGCATGGTAAAGTCTGGCTTAGTACCTTTTCAAGGCCTCTAAGATAGCAAGCTCAGTTTCCCAGACATTCAATAAATGATACCTGAAGTATTTACCCAGGATCAAGGTAAGATTAACCTCATTGCTAGAAAAGCCCAGGGCACCAAGCAAAGAGCCACTTTTGCCTTAGTAAGCTGGAAATATATGGGTTTCTTTCTTGGACTAGAAAGTTTATTTATTTTAGTGAAACTATAATACACATTTATACTTTTTCAAACAGAAAAAAAAACCAAGTCGTTTCCCATAGACTAAAAGCTTTGTCAGGCTCTCTGTGCCAAGGGGGTCAGTAGGACTTCTGTTGAGATGTCCCCTCTGGTTCTTATCCTTGGCCAGAATTTGGGTATCAGCTATTACTCCCATAGAACAAAGCATCATGATTGACATTGTCTTCTCTAATAATTAGTTTCACTTTACACGATCAATTGTAGATTTAAGGGATACAGGTATTTGGAGATCTAAAGCCTCAAAATGAATGTGTTTGTATATTCTTCTAAGAGGGACATTACTTGAATAATTTGCAAGAGTAACTTTGAAGAGTATAGCGTGTCTGACATAAGCTTCAGGCTTTACCAATCCCCAAGAAATTGGGTCAGTTGGTATATGGAAGAAGATTCTGAACTCTCACCATAAGAAGAAGTAACACTTTTTATGATGTTAGTGTTTAGTGAGAAAGAACAGGACTGGAATAATATATCACTGAAATGTGAAAAGGTTGTCTTGGCAAGTACAGTAGACTACATATGTGAATACACTAATTTTTGAATAGTGGGTTTAATTCATGAGAACAAGACTACACCAACTATATCTGCACATAAGATTGATGGGCTTTGCTAATGTAGTAATAATTCTGTACTGACTCTAAGATGGCATTATGGTTTTAAAGCATTTCAGATTGTTCCTCAAACCACTCAAAAGAAAATGTGTGACATTTAAATTTATAATGCAAAGAAATCCATTAGGAACTGTCAATATTTTTAGTAGGAATATCTAATTACTGTAACTTGCTACAGGCGATTTTGTTAAATTTTACATAAATGGCTAAATATTCCTGAAAATTTTAATGCATTATTAAAGGGGTAATCATTTAGTTAGTGCTTGTGTAATTCTGTATGAATTACATGACAGCTAAATTCATCATCTTTATGCCCACTAAATTTTGGGGAGTTAATTCTATGTAATTATTAGATATATAAGAAACTAAACAAAGACTGAAATGTCATTCCACTTTTCTTTGTTTAAAAACAATAGTAATTGTTTACGGCTGAGGGAAACTATATATGAGTTGTCAATAGTAGGAGGACGTACACATTTGCTTAAGGGATCATTCAGTTTACTTTGGCTTTTCATAATGTATGATTTTAGCCATTGTGGCATACTTAATAAACGAAGGATGAAGCCAGCCTTGGTTTGATACTATGTTTGAATCCAGGTTCTTTAGTCTTGGTGACTGGCCGTACACTCTCACACACACATCATATATAAGTAGACCTTTCATTTAATGACTATTTGAAATTACAATGAAACAGAAAAAAGTGACTTATGACTGGTTTTCATACTTATGACCATTGCAGAATCCCCATGCTCATGTAATCAACATTTGGACACTTGGCAATCCACATACATTTATGACAGTTTCTGATAAGAAAGTCAATGGGAAAAGCCAGATTTCCTTAATGACCACATGATTCACTTAACAACTCCAGTGATTCACTTAACAACTCTGGAAAAAAGGTCACAAACTGGGGTAAAACTCACTTAACAACAACTTTCTTAGCAACAGAAACATTGGGCTTTGTTAAGGAAAGTCTCCCATTAGGAGAACAAGTACGTTCAGAGAAGCATTGTGAGAGTGGTATTGAAGAACACACAAACCAGCATACAGAGGCACTGAATTGTAAAACAGTTAGGTTTTTACTTCTGTGGAAATAGAGGAATGCAAAGTCCAAAAATCAATCAATCCAAAAATCATACATGATTAAGACAGGCAGTCATCAGCTTTTGCAGTTCAGGGATAATCCAAGTCTAGAATCATATAAACAATTCAGTACACAAAGCTTGCAAAACAGTTGCAACTCACAGTAAGTCACACTGATCAGTACAGACATTCAACAACCAGTATCTAACAATCAGCAACTAACAGTGATTCTGGCTCCATCTTATGGCTGCTTGAGGAAACAGCAACCAATCACATTTACAGCAGTAATTAAAGATACAGTATTGCTATCATGGTTTATATATTGCTAACCCAACTGTTAGATTACATTCCTAACAGGCTTCATAGTTGATGACTACCTATAGTAAAGTTCTGTCTTCTCTGATAGCAATAGGTCTAGAGCAGAGGTCCCCAACCTCTGGGCTGTGATCTGCTACTGGGCCATAGCTATTCACAACTGGGCCACATGAACATTGGGCCAGCATGCATGCATGCACTCCTCCAGTTAGGCTGCCAAATGAGGAACCAAAAAGAGGAATTCATAAATTCATAAATGCCATGATTGAACCTGGAAGTTTTTGAGGAAAGCAAGTACTCGACAATTGAGTTATGGATTTTCCTTCTCGTGGTCACAGAAATCTCTTTCCTTCAAAAACTTCTTAGCAAAGAATTCACGGATCATTTGAGCATATAAATGTCTTCTGTCAGAAATGAAGTTTATTTCCATATAAACATAATAGCTATATTCCTACTATGCTTCTGGAGAAATAAATGCCATAAACATACCAGAATGCAAGTCACAATCTACCATAATTTCAAATATGACAATTTAAAATGTATATCCTACATAGCTTCTCACTATTCTGACTACTATCTTTACTGTTTCTTATGTACTGTTTTCAATTAAAATATTTATTGTACATCTTCATTATTATCCTATTTTAATATTGTAAGCTGTACTGATTATGAAAAACTGTGTCCTTTTTAAAAAAAAACAATAAAAGTAGTCACAATGAAGGCAAATATATGTGTCCCAGGATAATGTTGTTGGATCCAATCTGGGTCGGAACCAGAGATTTTGTATTCCAAGCTTTCAGACTCATGCTGGAGCCTGCCCTCAGGAAGATAAATCTATCTCAGCATCTATCCTACTATCACAGCACCATTGAGAGTGTCCTGACTTACAGGATACTTGTATGGTATGGGAGCAGCTCTGTAGCAGACAAAAAAGCTCTACAGAGAATTATTAAAACTGGCCAGAACATCATCAGGCTCCAGCTACCAGCCCTGGATGACGTTTTTGCACCTCGCTGCTTGAGGAAATTGTCTAACATTCTCAGAGACTCTTCCCATCCTGCTTACAATCTTTTTGAACTGTTTCCTAAATGTTGGACCACACCTTTTCTGAACAGTTTTTATTCCAGAGCTATAATTGAACTTCACAATGAATTTAAGGACCACTATCAGTGAGCTGTTGGCAGTATTATTTGGCCTGTTGTGTGGATGCCTGTGTATTTTTAGGAAGTGGAGAATTTGGTGTGTGGGGTGTGTGGATGGGTATTGTTATATGGGTGTGGGTGTTGGGTCTGGTCTCTGGGTATTATGTGAAATTTGTTGTATGTGTATATTGTATATATACATACAATGACAATAAAGTATTGACTTATATTGACTTGTTTAGGAAAATCCTCAGGGAACTTCTTTGTGAAATTTCCTGAGGATAGGCTCCAGCATGAGCTCGAAAGCTTGAAAGAGAAAACCTTTAGTCCTGGTGACTGATCCACATTGGATCCTGCAATAAAAGTACTATTCAAGCTCCAATGCAATGAAAAGGAGCTGGACAAGAATATCCCTCAGCTTAATGTATCAAGTACATTTCAGCGAATTTTTTTTCAAATTTCCAGTGAATACCCTAAATTAGAAGGGAAACCAATGGTTCCCCCCCCCCATATACTTCAAAATGTAATAACTGATACTAATGGAAAAAGTGAAGAATGTATACAAATGTTCCTAATCATTTCATGAAAATAAAATGTATTTGACAAAGACAATCAAAATTACTCTTATTTCAGGGGAAAGCCAGGGTTCCAACATTTACATTTAAGGGGACTAATATTAATCTCATTCTTCTACTATCAGTTGTTAGCTAACAACTGATAGTAGAAGAATGAGATTAATCTTAGTCCCCTTAAATGTAAATGTTGGAACCCTGGCGCCATCTATTAAACATAGTACCCTAGTAGTAATTGACTTGAGCTAATTATTAAAAATTCTTAGTATCAATGAAATATTAATAGTAAGTCATCTCCTCCAACTGGGCTTTGTCAGAGTGGGAACTTTCAGAGTTGAAAGTTGTGTTAGCCAGGATATGACAAAATCAGGAGACAGCTTTGGTCGCGTTGGTTGATGATCTCTGGAGGGCACGGGACAGGGGTTGCTCCTCTGTCCTGGTCCTATTAGATCTCTCAGCGGCTTTTGATACTGTCGACCACGGTATCTTGTTGCGGCGGTTGGAGGGGTTAGGAGTTGGAGGCACCCATATAACAATACCCATCCACACACCCCACACACCAAATTTTACGGTGGTTCTCCTCCTTCCTCTCCGGCTGCTCGCAATTTGTGTTGGCAGAGGGGCAGAGATCGACCCTGAACCCTCTAATATATGGGGTACCTCAGGGGTCGGTTCTCTCACCCCTCCTGTTCAACATCTATATGAAGCCGCTGGGTGAGATCATCCATGGCTTCGGGGTGAGTTTTTATCAATATGCAGATGACACTCAACTGTATATTTCCACCCCGGGCCACCCCAATGAAGTCGTTGAGGTGATGAGCCGTTGCCTGGAGGCCGTGCGGAGTTAGATGGGTCTTAACAGACTTCAGCTCAACCCTGCCAAGACCAAGTGGCTGTGGTTTCCTGCACCCAGTTACAGCCAGCTTGAGTTATCGCTGGCCGTGGGGGAGGGAGATTCTGTCCCTCATGGAGGGGGTTCGCGATCTGGGTCACCTCCTGAATGTACAGCTGTCGTTGGAAGATCATATTGCAGCCGTCTCCAGGGTGGCCTTTTACCAGGTCTGTAGGATTGCCCAGTTGCAACCCTTTCTGGATCGGGGCGCTCTTCGCACAGTCACTTCTGCCCTAGTGACCTCCCGTCTGGATTACGCCAACGCTCT
>JAEANM010004333.1:0-20955 GCA_017656035.1 Myanophis thanlyinensis
CCGCGGTTGCGTAAGCATTTCACTGCATATCGTACCATATATGACTGTGTATGTGACCAATAAATTTGAAATTGAAAGAAGAGGGAGTCAAGCTATTCTCCAAAGTATCTGAAGGCAGGACAAGAAGCAACACATGAAAACTAATCAAGGAGAGAAGCAACCTAGAACTAAGGAGAAATTTCCTGACAGTTAGAACAATTACCATATTTTTCGCTCCATAAGGTGCACTTTTTTGTCTCCCAAAAGTGAGTGGAAATGTCTGTGCATCTTATGGAGTGAATATATCCATGCTGAGTCTGAAAACGGAGAGCGTGGAGGCCAAAAAATCAGGGCACACAAGCTGTTGGCCAACTTATCTCCAGCTGAGCATGCACATGCGATTGCTCATGCACACATATGCAATTGAAGAGACCTAGCTGGTCTTTGGGCCTCCGCTGTGCATGTGCATGATTGCAGCAGGAAATCCAGCTGATCTTTGGAGCTCTTCTGTACATGCACATGCGATTGCTCGTGTGTGCATGAGTGCCTGCGTGCAGCATGCATGCATTGCATGTGCAAAAGCTGCATGCATGTGCAGATGGTGTAGTTGCACATGCAGCGCACGTGGAGGAGCCGCACGCAAGTAAAAGATAAGTAAAAGGTTCACCACCACTGGTATAAGTTTTCCTGCCTGAGGAGGGGGTTGGACTAAAAGACCTCCTGTTATTCTAAGATCTACTAGGCTCCAACTGAACTGCTGCAGAATTGCCATTCCCATCTGGTCACAGGGCTCTGCACTTCCGTGGTCATTTGTGTTGTGGCTGAGTGATCAGATATTTCTCTTAGACAGGTATTCCCTTCTTCTCCTCCTTTGTAGTTGGGTCTGAAGAATATCAACCCGGATTGTAGACTTCCCTGACATAGATGTTACTGTTAAAAAGCAAAACCTCATCTAATAACTTTTTCTCCAGTGAGGAGTGGAGAAGAGTAGATACAAAGCACACCTCTTTTTTGAGCACCACCAAGGCAGACAAATAAACCACCAAGCTGGGTGCATCCTCCACTGTTGCATTGAGTGTATGTACATCTCTGAGCCAAGCAGCGTCTTGACCAGCGTCTGCATGATCATAATGCAGGGAGCCAGGATTCATCTCAATTGCCTACTTTTCCTCTGTAAAGGGCAGAAGAACTAAAAGGAAAGTCCCACCAGCACTGCAGTGATGTGGAACTTGAATTGGCAAACTATACAACAAGCCATTTCTAACAGCAATCAGCAAGCAGAAACCTGGGTAAGGTTTAGTATGGTTAATGGGTAAGTCACCCATTTTCCCTTTCGTTATACTTCCATTAGTATTCATGAAGGGGAAATGAACAGTGGTTAATTCCATCATGAGCGATTGTTTTGGCGTGCAACATCCAAAATGGCTACCATCCGTCTGGTGTGTCAGGTGTGACTTATGTGGATGCACATGGGGGTTTCCTGCCCACTTGGAAGTTGACTCAGTCTCCTGCTCCTCCTCTTCCCCCTCCTCCCCTTGTGTAATTCCTTGTTCCAGGAGTGACCATGGGATGCATCTGCCAGAGAAGAGAAGGATAGAAAAGGTTAGGGGTGGTGCGATTCATGGAAATGACCATTTGTTGAATTGTATGACAACAGCAAAACTCACAGTCTCGTTACTGGTGAAAGATAAAGGCAGCAGTTTTTATACCTCAAGGGTAGGAGGACTGCTGGGCAGATACGCCACCCATCAAACCACATCAGAACTTAATATACTGCGTGAACAGAGCCAGTGACCACAATGCCAGACGATGACGTATATTTGAAAGGCCCTTCAAAGATCAAACAGAGAACTTTCGTATCCGCTTAAATGCAATGTTATTCTACTAGAGTTAACGGAAAAGTAAATACCAGAGAGAAATTCTAGACCTGCAGCCATTTTCCCAGCATGCTTATTGCCCATGCATAACCCCTCTCCCCTCCTCCTCCCTCCCTCCCTCCCTCTCTCCATATTCTTGCAAAAAGTTCAGGGGAGATTGGATTCCTGTCTTCTGCAGAGAAGGAATAACCAGCAATGCTTTTTCCGCTACACATTGACTATTACGGAGGTTTACCGCTACAGGTAATCCTCGACTTACAACTGCAGTTGAAGCCAAAATTTATGTTGCTAAGTGAAACATTTGTTAAGTGAGTTTTGCCCCATTCTACAACCTTTCTTGCCACAATTGTCAAGTGAAGCACTGCAGTTGCTAATTTGGTAACAGGGTTGTTAAGTGAATCTGATTTCCCCCTTGACTTTGCTTGTCAGAAAGTCGCAAAAGGGAATCACATGAAGCCAGGACACTGCAACGGTCATAAATATGAACCCGTTGCCAAGCCTCTGAATTTTGATTGCAGAACCACGGGGATGCTGCAATGGCTGTAAGTGTGAAAAACAATGTAAGTCCCTTTTTCCAGCACATTTGTAACTTCGAACCGCTACATGAACTGTTGTAAATCAGGGACTACCTGTGGTTTCACACAACGGTAGACTTGCTTTTAAAAGATAAGACTAGGAGGCTTATGAATGTCTGTAAATCTGTGTTAACAAAGCAAAGAAACTGACAAGAGTTTCTATGCTGGTGTATGGATAGTCCTCGACATATGAACACAACTGGAACCAGAATTTCCACTGCTAAGCAAGGCAGTTAAGTGAGTCACCCCATTATATAACCCTTGTTGCTACTATTAAGAGAATCAGTGAAATTAGGATTTTAAAAAGTATTACTGTATAAGCAACTGACCCAGACAGTACGCTCTTCACTAAGCACTTACTATATGTAAAGAGAAAATATAAAAATAAATGATAAAAAGCCAAATAAATTTATGCCAGTTGCCAAGTGCTTGAACTTTTATCACATGACCATGGAGATGCTGCAACGGTCATTAGTGTGAAAATTGGTCATAAATCACTTTTTTTCAGTGCTGTTGTAACTTCGAATGGTCACTAAGTGAACTGTTGTAAGTCAAGGACCATCTGTACTTCAAAGCCAGCAAATATTTAACACAGAAAAGATATTAAAGGGTTTTTTTTTAATTCAAAAACAGCATCATGCTGAAGCAGAGGCTTATAAGGTACCTTTACCAAAAGTTCAAAGTGTTTGAGGAAAGTAGTTAACCTATTCTATCTTTCTTTGTTTTGATATTTGGACAAGTGGTTAGCCACTTACTAGCTTATATGGGTAAATTACTCTTATCCATATACAGTGGTACCTCTACTTACGAAAGACTCTGGTTACGAAAGTTTCAACTTACGAAGCGCGTCTTCAAGAAAATATCGTCTCTAGTTACGAAATATGTTTCAAGATATGAAACATATTTTGAGGGTGCAGATAAAGAACAAGCAATTAGGCATTTATAGGGTAAAATGCATCTCTACTTACGAAATTTTCAAGTTACAAAACGGCTTCCGGAACGAATTAATTTCGTAAGTAGAGGTACCACTGTATGAGATGCATTCTAATATGGACCTCCCCCATCACAGCAGTATTGGTTGTCCGCAATACTTGATATGATGCTGTCCATCACAATGACAGGCAATCTTTTCTATATATTCATGGATGAGGACACCACTTTCACCTTTACAAAACTAATGTCAACTTCTAATCAAACCTAGCAGAGCCATTTTTCTATTCCTCAGTTGCCACACACAGTGGTGAGGGAGAAGCAGGATGAAATGCATTGCTAGACAAAACACAGAACTTTCTCGTGGGAACCAAGGTCATCTCTACAGCTGGTGGATAGAGACTGAGAAGCATGCCTGGATAGCCCACCAATTAACCTAATTGGCCAATGTGACCTGTGATTTTGGGGGAGGTTGTTAAACCGGTTGCAGCCCACCACTGCAGCTATAGTAAGGGAGTATCCAAGGACCCAGTTTAGGAATTTCTTGACTGAAATTGCTGATGCAATGTCATTCTGTAGGGAAGAAGGGAGCTGTTTAGCAAACTGGATCAAACTCTATGGAGATGTATGCTACTGGTATGATGCTTGGGCCAGCAGGTTCAACCAGTAGTCTATTAGCAAATCTTCTCTTTTTCTGGCACTAGAGATTGGAAGCTTTTTAGAATCAGATTACCCAAAGCTGGAGCAGTAGAAAGAGTCTACTTCAAAGTGGTAAAGGCTACTTTTAGAGGACAATCAGGAGCAGCTTTTGAGCTGAGGTAATAGACCTGTCCCTTGTTTAGCAACCGCAATTGGGATGGTCAATCCAATCATTAAGCCAAATGGTTGCTAAGTGAATCTGTGACCGTGCTTATTACCTTATGTCAGCTTTCCTTTGCTTTAACAGACCTGCGAAGATCATAAGTGGGAAGATTAGTCATAAAGTTACTTTTTCCTCTCGGACATAACTGTGAATGGTCACTAAATGAGGTAATCACTAAATGAAGAATACCTGTAGAGAGATTTATCAATTCGTGACAATGAGCAAGTCTATCAAAGCCCATTTAGTATTAGAGTGAAGATTGGAAAGAAAAGCAGAAAGGTAAGATGATTTAAGATTATGTTCCCAAGCAGAAATGAGGTGACCCGGAGATGAGATCTCAGGAAAATGAAATTACAGGTTTTTTTCTGGATATCTTATAGCTTTTGAATGTAATAACAACGCCAGAGACATTTTCAGCATAGTTCCCCTCAAGTAGCATGACTGTCTAACACCACGCTGCTTCTTTGATGCTCCTTCTTTGTTCTAAACTGGAATTACCTGTGCAATATCCTTCAAGCTTGGACAAACCATGTTACCGTAAGTCTTTCCCAGGATATTGGCACATTCTAGCTGAACTACAAAAAACTGGAACACTACTAGGGGTGGCAACAAAATCCAGACCACTCCATTTGTTGTCAGGTAGTGCTCATCAGGATTGTTGTAATGCAGATACGTTAAACCTTTTTCTTTAAAAATACTTACTTTATTAAAGAAAACAGAACAAAGAAAATAGTGAAATAAAAAGGATAAAAAAGATAGCAATACAACATATAAAAATAGTAGATAAATAGATAGACAGACAGACAGACAGACAGAACTATCATTAACTAGATTGACAAGATTTTCTCCATGAATACATTAACAAATATTCTTATATATATACTGTATAAATGTGACTATGTACTGTACAGGTAAATCCTTCAATAAAAGATTAGTGTATTTCATTGCAGTTGTACAGACATAAGCTATGCCTAAGAACTCATGTATAAATTCCAACATCATGTCTTCAATCCACTAAGTAATTAGGGCTATAAATTTATCTTTCCAATGTTGTTCTTAAGAATAAGAAAGTCATACTTTTCCCCTACTCTCCTGATTAGAGGCAATCTATTGCGTTGTCTGTCCTGAAATCAGCTGTAAGTGAAGTGAATCTACTTCCCACCAGTTCCTTCAAATGTCCTGTTCTCCCTTCCTTGAAATGGACTGACTCCTGCTGGCCACCATGGGATGGACAGCATAGTTATTTCTCCTGCAGGGCAAGGTGTGGCAACAAACACAATTAGAGCATTTAAGTATACGGTGTAGTAATATATCTCCAATGGAGATCCTGTTACCCATGTTTCCTAGTTGCAAATGGTTGGGCAGAGAACAGTTGCAAAAGCCTGCCTACACACTATTTACTGTTTGCTTCTGGACTGTTAAACAACTTATGTTCCTTCTACTCTCTTTAACCAAAAAATACTACGATAGTAACTACTACGTTCAGTGGTGTGCCACGATTATATGGCACAAAACTCTATGAAATGTATATACAGGTAGTCACAGTAACCGAATAACAGAGTTGGAAGAGATATTGGAGATCTTCTAGTTCAACCCCTGCTCAGGCAGAAAACCCTAGACATTTCAGACAAATGGTTGTCCAATCTCTTCTTAAAAACCTCCAGTTGTTGGAGCATTCACATCTCCTGAAGACAAGCTGCTCCACTGATCAACTGTTCCCACTGTCAGGAAGTTTCTCCTTAATTCCAAGTTGCTTCTCTCCTTGATTACTTCTCCATCCATTGTTTCTTGTCCTGCCTTCTCATGCTTTGGAAATTGCTTGACCCCTCTGCTCTATGGTAACCCCTTCTCAACATATGACCACAATTGAGGCCAAAATTTTCACTGCTAAGCAAGGCACTTGTTAAGTGAGTTTTTCTCCATTTTACAACCTTTTTGCCATAGTTTTGAAGGATCACTCCCGTTGTTAAATGAATCATTCAGGGGTGGGGAGTTTTTTTTTTTTTTTTTGTCAAACATGTACAAGTTATCAAGTATAGGTATAAACATCATAAAGGAATTAAGTACAGATAAATGGAGACAGTAAGACAGGGGCGATAGGCACGCTGGTGCACTTATGCACGCCCCCTTTACGGACCTCTTAGGAATGGGGTGAGGTGCACGGTAGACAGTTCTAGGTTGAAGCTGTGAGGGTTTGAAGCTGTAACAACGGAGTCGGGTAGAGCATTCCAGGCATTGACCACTCTGTTGCTGAAGTCGTATTTTTTTGCAATCGAGTTTGGAGCAGTGTACCTTGAGTTTGTATCAATTATTTGCCCATGTATTATTGTGGTTGAAGCTGAAGTAGTCGTTGACAGATAAGACGTTGTAGCAGACAATTTTGTGTACTGTGCTTAAATTGGACTGCAGTTCCAGATTGTCCAAGCCCAGAATTTCAAGTCTGGTGACATAAGGGATTCTTTTGTGAGTAGAAGAGTGGAGTACTCTTCTCATGAAATACCTCTGGACTCGCTCAATCGTGTTAATGTCCAATATACAGTGTGGATTCCAGGTGGATGATCTGTATTCAAGAATTGGTTTGGCAAAGATTTTGTATGCCCTAGTTAGCAATACAACGTTACCGGAGAAGAAGCTTCGCAAGATTAGGTTAACAATTCTTAAGGCCTTTTTGGCAATGCTGTTACAGTGAGCTCTGAGACTTAGATTGTTTGAGATGAGTACTCCTAGGTCCTTGATAAAGTAAGAGGTGTCTACGAGATCATTTCTGCCCAATTTGTATTTGGTTGTTAAGTTGTTAAGTGAATCTGGCTTCCTGCATTGAGTCTGCTTCTCAGAAGCTGGCTGGGAAGATTACAAATGATGGTCACATGATCCCAGGACAGTATGACTATCATAAAGGCATACCAATTGCTAAGAGCCCAAATTTTGATCATGTGACCATGGGGATGTTGCAATGGTCATAAGCTTGAAAACCGATCACAAGTCACTTTTTTCAGTATTGTTGTAATTTCAAATAGTCACTAACTGAATGTAAGTTGAGGACTACCTCAACTAAAAGGTTGTAAGTTGAGGACTACTTGTAGTCATCTTCCCAGTTTGGTTTCCACCAGATGGTTTCCCATTTTCCCATGACCACTAGGCATACTGGTAAAGGCCAATAGAAGCTATGATCCACAAGGGTCTGGGTAAAGTCTAGATAAATATAATTTAAAACAAGAGTTGTTGCATTACTTTCACCCGTGGGATAAACCAGAGTTTGCCCCACCTTTACCACACGTTGGATAGATGTATTTACCAGCAAATTTAACACTAATTTGGCGGCTTTGTTATGTTTCACCCTGAGCTTCAGGCAAGTCACCTTCATGTAATTATTATTAAAATGCTTCTCATTGAATCTTTATTTGACACTTTATTTTAACATAGGCAAGGGTTGTTGGGTTTTTTTTTTGTTTTAGCTCAGTTGTAGATTGATGCAAACATAGATCAATCTGTTATAACTGGCACTGAACTTGGATTCCTTGAGCTGGATGCTGGGGAAAAGACAGTTCGTTTGAAGAATTTTGGAGAAAAAGGACAAAATTTCTACCGCACAAATTTCATTGCACTGTCTATACAGAATAGCTTTCTTACAGGTTGGAGCAGCTCTCGGAGAATTTGATGGGATTTGTTTTTGAGTAGACAGGCAGACAACCTCCTGTTGGAGGTTTTGCCAAGGCTAAAGAATAGGTTTAATGCCTGAGAAAGACATGTTGGCTCCCTTGACTCTCGTATTTGGTCCTATGGATAGGAAAATAACACAAAAATCTCAGTCGCCCTCTACATGTTCAGCATGTGCTCCACAGCTGAAGCACAAAAACTTGATTATGAGTCCTGCCACTGACTCACAATATGACCTTGGGCAATTTCCTGTTCACGCTTCCCCATTGTGAAACAAGAATGCAGCTACATATGTCAGTGTGTGAAAGAGAGAGATGCTGCAAAACAAAAATCACACCCTTGCATTTAGCATTAGTTAATCAGACAAAAATGCCAAATGAAATCCTCCTTTCACCAGTTAACAAGGGGTGGAAAGACAAGAATGTGAATCTGTACATTAATTAAGAGATTAGAGAGTAATTTAGCCAGGTTATGCGAGCACTGAACATGTGCCCCGAGAGCTATTATCCCATTTTATACGCTAAAGAATTAGAATTCCAGAAAACAAGGGAGAGGACAAGGTTTAAGGAAGGGTGGGGTCAAATTGAAAAGGACCATGGCCCTCCATATCTGCCTGATCACAGATGGTGCAGCAGCCAGGACCTTCAGCCCACATTAACACAACTCCCAAACAGGTAAATTATCACTTAGGATACATTTCTCAGCTGTGGCCCTTGCCTTTAAAACCGTTTCCATTTGCCTACATTTTGGAGGGAGAGGCTAAATATTTAAAGAAGGAGATTTCCTTACAAAGCTCTCTTCTGAAGTGCATTTTGAACTTGGGGAACTCTGATATTTAAGCTTTCAGTGGAAACCATCTGCCAGTACCACAGCTTAGTATTAGCAGGAAAAGATACACGATCTACACCAGGGGTGTGGGAACTATGGCTCTTTTATGACTTGTGGACTTCAACTCCCAGAATTCCTTGAGCCCACCAGATATTCCTCTCAGATATCTGAAGAATCATATTAAAAAGGTCCTAACTAACCTATACCAGCAAGTATGGTGAATGATACAGTGGCCACAGATTAGAAATTAATCTACGTACCAATACCAAAGAAAGGAATTGAACAAAGTATGTAAATTATGGTGTAATATATACCTTTATTTCACATGCTAACAAAATGATTAGACATTGTTGTTAATGCACATTGGACAATTGAGAAAGCTAAAGAATATCCCAAAGAAGTCAACACATACTTCATAGATTATACAGAATAACAGAATGACAGAGTTAGAAGAGATCTTGGAGATTTTCTAGTCCAAACCCCTACTCAGGCAAGAACCTATTTCAGACAAATGATTGTCCAATATCTTCTTTAAAACTTCTAGTGTTGGACCATTCACAACTTCAGGACACAAGTTGTTCCACTGATAAATTGTTCTAACTGTCAAGAAATTTCTCTAGTTCTAGGTTGTTTCTCTCCTTGATTAGTTTTCATCTGTTGCCTCTTGTCCTGCCTTCAGGTGCTTTGGATAATAGCTTGACCCCCTCTTCTTATGGCAGCCCCTGAGATATTGGAATGGTGCTATCATGTCACCTCTAGTCCTTCTTTTCATTAAACTAGATATACCCAGAAACCATTCCTCATGTTTTAGCCTCCTGTCCCCTAATCATCTTTGTTGCTCTTCTCTGCCCTCTTTCTAGAGTTTCTACATCTTTCTAGAAGTTTTCAATATCTCTAAAGATGATGCCTTCATGAAATCTAGAATGTCCCCAAAGGAGATCTTTGACTATGGTCAGTGGGTAAACCCTTCACACTGGATGATTTGGATCAGCTTCATCTTATCTTGGCTGTGGGCTATTTACAAGCTGGATGCTCCATTGTGAAGAAAGTAATCTCAGAAGATGGGAAGAAAATGTTTTAGCCTCCAGTCCCCTAATCATCTTAATTACTGTTCTCTGCATTCTTTCTAGAGCCTATATATATTTATACTATATATTTTTACATTGTGAGTCCAAATACAAAGAATCTTGATTGTGTTGAGCATGTCAACTGGAGGAATCTCCTTAGGCAAATGGGGGGAACATCTCATTTTCTTCATGAAAAACCTGTTGACCAAATTGGAAGCCAAAGAAGGAACATGGCAAAACAGTGGCTCAAAGCTAGCAAAGGTTTCAGGCACGGCTGAATACACTCTCCTTATTTATTCAATTTAAATGCTGGATATATATCAAGGGAGACTAGATTGAAAGATGGATGTGGCTTTAAAACTGTAGGAAGAAAACCAGTAAGTTGTACTGTGCAGATGGCACTACCTTGATAGCTGAAAGTACAAATGAACTGCAGACTCTAGTAACAAACATCAAGAAGAACTGTGAAAAAAATCAGCCTAAGATTAAATATAAAGAAGACCAAATGAATGATATAGGAACTAATCTTAAGATTGTCAATTAAGATATTGAAATAGTAGAAAGCTTATGCATTTTAGTTACTATTAGTTAACTATCTTTTTATTGATAAAGTAAAGGAACAAGCTATAACAAATATACCAGTGACTAGCATTTGGGAGAGTATCAATGAACACTTTGGAAAAAGTATTCAGAGGCAGTGAAGTAGATCTACAAAGATCATAATCATGCAGGCAATGGTTTTCCTGTGACATTCTATAGAAGCAAAATTTAAACTTTGAATAAGCAGGTTAGAAACAGTAGTGATACTTTTGAACTTTAAGATTGGAGACTTCCAGGGAAGAAATGGTAAAATGAAGACAGCTTCACTAAAAATGGAGCTGATGAATGAATTGCCAGTGAGTGCATCAGTTCTTCAGTATTCCTCCCTGGACAAGGTGAAGACAAGGGATCACCCACAGTTTTCCAGACAATTGATGCTTGCAAGGGGACAGCAAGACAGTGATCTCTGTTGGGCACACAGTTCTAGGAAATCTCATCATCACCCAAACTGGGGTTGGTGTCTTTATAGGCACAGGGATTTCATACTTACTTTTCTAATAACTTCTAGAAATTGCTTGCTAACTGCTTTTTAGATATTAGTCACCTTTAGCCTGAGTGAGTTTCCTTCAATCCTTAGTGACATAATTTTTAAATGCAAGTTTAAGGATTTTTAAAAGTTCCTTTTTTAATAAAGAGCAAAAGGACAATTAGAATATTGATGACGAAAAATTATAGATGGCTTTAGGATCCAAGTAGATTTGAAATAAGATTTTAAAATTAATTATAACAATCTTTCTCATGGGGAAATGCTGTTGTTTTGAATTCTTTAAAACTTTGGATAGAATAGAAATTTGAAGGTTGGATAAGAGGGAAGGTACTAACTATTACAATGAAATAATAAATAAAAAAAGTTTAATAAAATTACTGTAAAAAACAAGAACTTTAGGGTTGGAAAAGTTTTCTGAGATAGCCAAGAAAATAAATCAATGGATCATTGAACAAATCAATTCAAAGTTCTGACACACAAGACACAAATGAGCGAATTCAAGTTATCTTATTTTGGACACATTATCTGGACAACTATTCTCACTGAGCCTTGGTGGCACAGTGGTTAAAGTGCAATACTGCAGTACAGCAGTACTTCTGCTATCTGCCAGTTCAAATCCCACCAGGCTCAAGGTTGACTCAGCCTTCCATTCTTCCAAGGTGGGTAAAATGAGGACCCAGATTGTTGGAAGCAATATGCTGATTCTGTAAACTGCTTAGAGAGGGTTGAAAGCACTATAAAGCGGTATATAAATCTAAGTGCTATTGCTTTAAAAAGTTTATAATGCTGGGAAAAGTGAAAGGAAAGAGAAGAAGACTACAACCAGAAGCAAAATGGATGGATCTGATTACAGTGGCAAATGGGTGCACTGTTGGAAGAAACACCAAATTTGGGCCAGGTCATTCTGGAAAAAGTATCTATGACATCAGGGGTGTCAAACTGGCAGCCCACGGGCCAGATGCATCACACACAGGCCATGCCCACCCTGAAGGGGAAAAACTCATCATGTAATGGCAACGTGACACCCATGATCTATGTGGTTGAAATGATCAAACACGTGCATCAGGATCCTGATTTTTTTTTAAAAAAAAAAATCCTACTATTCAGCACCTTTTGTTGTCCTGTGATCCATAACAGCAATACTCCTTGGTGTTCTTTGAGTTTAGTTGTTTGCTTGCAGACATTTCATTACCCAAATAGATAACATCATCAGTGCATGCTACCTAGTTGGATGATTAAATGTTTCCAAGAAACCAATCAAGCTCAGAGAGTACCAAGGACTCAGCAGTTCATCCATGAGTTATCTATATTCTCTTCTATTTCAACTCTTTCATTTTTGTGGCAAAGAGAAAATCTGGGATTTGCACCACCATGACCACTAAATAACAACAGGATTAATGAGGCCAACTAAGACAGTCTAAAATCTAAAATAATTGTCACTAGGAACTAACAAAACAGATGTAACCTGCTAGTTTGGTTTGTGATTGCTCTGCATATCCATTTACCTTCCTGGCAAAAGCCTTAGAAGAATAATTGTTAATAAAGAATATTCAGTTGGTGAGGTCCTTCAACTCTGAATAGGAAAAATGAAAAAACAGATAAAGGCAAAAAATGAAGCCAGTTTCAAAATGGCCAGCTTGAGGCAACAGCATGGCATGCTGTGGGGAAACCCATCTCAACTCAGATCCAAATAACAACAGATTGCAGAAGTTTCTTTAGTTTGTTTAGAATACAAATGTGGAAATGGAAAGCATGTAAATACAGTGTCAACTATTAAATCATGCCATATTGGGGTGAATGAGAAATGAGAAAATATGTAGAATGTGTGGATACAAGTCTGTTATTCCAAAAGTGAGTATCTGTTATTTTGCAATTAGGTATCCAGCATTGGGAAATATTAAGTCATTTGAAAACAAAAAGTTACTAGTTGTTGTGTTTTAATAAGCAGAGGGAAATCCAGTGATATTTTTTAGTAACATGAATTAAAGAAGAGAGAGAAGATAAACTATAGAGTAACAGAATGCACCAAAATGACACAGGTGTGAAAGCTTTTGAGTTCAATCAATCAATAGAGCTGGAAGGGACATTAGAGGTCTTCTAGCCCAACCCTATGCTCAAATAGGAAACCTATACTATTTCAGATAGGTGGCTGTCCACTTTTCTTAAAAAGCTCCAGTGATGAGGCACCCACAACTTCTGAGGCAAGCTGTTCCACTGGTTAATTATTGTCATTGTTAATTTCTCCTTAATTCCAGGCTGCTTCTCTCCTTGATTAGTTTCCATCAATTGTTTCTTGTCTTGCCTTCTGGTGCTTTGGACACCCTCTTCTTTGTGGCAGCCCCTCAAATACTGGAATACCACTATCATGTTACCCCTAACTTCTTTTCTCTAGACTGACCACATCCAATTCCTGCAACAGTTCTTCATATGTTTTTGTCTCCAGGCCCTTAATCATCTTAGTTGCTCTTCTTTGCACTTTTTCCAAAGACTCAACATCTTTTTGGTAATGTGGTGACCAAAACTGGATGCAGTATTCTAGGTGTTTCTGAAACTATTGACCAGATGGGAAGATTAAAAGAGGTGGGGAGGGCTAAGGGGAAAAAAATCAGAAAAGAAAAAAATATTACACCAGTTTTGTGGTCATGAAATCTGCAGTTCACTTGTACAGCTTCTTCCTACTTGTAGATAACTGCTCAACTCATCCCCTTTTTCTGCCACATCTTATAGCATGGTCTTCGTCTCATCCACAGCCTATACCTGAGCCAGCTTCAGAGCATCCTTAGCTGCTCCGATTAGGGTTTTTTCCCTAAAGTTGACAACAAATCATAGCAGTTTTACTGTGGGTATTTGATGATGGGCTTCATCAAGTATTTTCTCAGTAGTGTACTCAGCTGACTTCTCAGAGGTAGAATTAGCCTTAGCTCCTACTAGCTAGTTAGGTTGTGGGGAATATGTCACACACAGGTCCCCTTGGCAATGTTTCTAGGCCATTTGGATTTGAGTAGTAGAAGAATCCAGTTGTTTCAAATGAGCTACCAATCTATGTGCCCCTGAATCTTCTGCCAGTGTTCCTAGTCTAGAGATCAGAAAAGAAAATTGTTTTCCCGTCAGACCTCAGAACATAAATCTCTCCCTTGGAGAGCTGAATCAACCTTGATCAATAGCTGGCTGCCCAAAACTACTGCTGCCATGGGCTGTGTTGAAAATGTGTGATGTAAGCCATTTTATCTCTGCCACTCTGCTGTGCAGCTCTCTAGCCATCTGCTTTTTTTTTGCCTTGGAGACTTGGAGCAGCCTGAACAACAGCTGTTAGGTGTGTGTGTGAAGCATCAGAGAAAAAAAGAGATAGCCCACTGTTTCCCCCCATCAGATGGTATCCAAACTAGGAATCAGCCTAGAGATCTGGTAGGTCCATGGCAAAATCCCGATTTGAAAGAAGCAGTTTTGATGCCAAAGTTATGGTGAAACCTCTGCAGCTTGTTGGCTGCTTAAAGGAGGAAAAATGCTGTAATGACTTTAACAGCTGAATAACTAAGGCTAAATTTAATTTTCCTCAGGGACGATTAGTGAGAAGAAGAAGGCAATATCATGAGGACATGGCTTTGTTCGAGTCAAAAAAGCCCTCTGAAAATTGGTTTTCAACATTTACACAATTGTTACATCATTAATCACAAAATGTCAATGGCTTGTTTTAATGCTATTTTAATTGTGCTTTTATTGTGTTTTTTTTTTAAATATTATTGCGATTCTTTGACTCATATATTATTGGTCTCCCCCCTCCTTTGCTCTTGCTATCAGTTTATCATATTTTCCTGGCACTATAAATAATGTGGGTTTTTTCCCTTTCTATATGAATTAATTCTTCATGCTTCTACTGCAGAATAAACAATAAGGACTTGCTATTAGCTTGCTTAGAAATATGAATATGATTTTCTATGTCCAGTTCTTTCAGTATAAATTATTGTGGGCGGGGGCAGCATATTGGAGCTATGGCAAGAGGGTGACTTAACCCTCTCCTTTCCAATGTCACAATCTTAATGAAATCAACCCTGCCCCTGCCCCAAACTGTTATCAGATACAAAATGGGTGTCTCTGTCAATGTTCCCAGTGTTAATATCACTTGAAAACAGCAGTTTATCCCCTCCAAGCTGTATCTGAAATATTACCTTGGAAGGAAGAGTGAGTGGTAAATTTTGTTAATTTACAAGCCCCAATCTAGTTCAGCCAAAATCATATCCCCTCCCCCAGGGGAGATAAAGTATAAAACAGCATAAAAGGGCATGTGCTGAAATGGAATTCCATTTAAGATCCTGAACAGTTTAGGGCTTCCAGGTTTTGTGGGCACATGTCTTCCAATATGCAACTGCCAAGACATTAAAACTGCAGAGGGGCATCTGCCCACCATCCCATAGCTGGGGACATTGTATATTGTGAAAATGCAGGAGAGGGTTTTTTTATTTTTAGTTTTTTACTGCGGCATTCCAACCCTGGTGCCTCTGTTGTCTAATCTTCAGTACCTGGTGAAGAATTGGCTTTCCACATTTGTATTTAGAATTTATTCATCAACATCCATTATTGGCCATGTTGTGGCTATTGCTGTTGCAACTATTTAACGTGCTGTTGAATTTTATTTTATCCTATTATTTTGTGCAGTGTAATCCATTCTGAGTTCTGTAAACTAATAGTGGGCTATAACTTACTGTAATAACTAAATTTTAATTCAAGAGCTGGACCAAGATCAAAGGATCTGATTTAACCCCAGCATTTTTCCTTAGGTTAGACTAGAGTCTTTTGGCTGGTTTAATGATACCATGATTGGTCAGCAATCAGCTCAATATTTGTATGTCTTCCCCTTCCTCCAGCTTTCCTCATGTTGGAAAATCCACTTTTGTCTTAGAAATTTAACCACCCTCCTCTCTCTTAAAAGATGCTTCTCTGGTTTTCAGAAGAGGGTTTTCTGCAAAGTTTTTCTAAGTGAGTGTTTTCTTGCCACTCTCCTATCCCTGTCGAGTTTTGTGCAAATCCTTGCCAAATAATTTCCATCCAGCACCAAGTTTCACATATTCAATGATCATTGAATCACACTTCCCTCCAACTCTTTCCCAGATCAGAGATCTACTTTAAAACACCTGGCAAAATCCACCTATCTGAATGCCAAGACCCATTCAGCTTCCCAAGGCTTCACTCAGGCTTAGAGTATAGAACTACTAGATGGATAGTGGAGAAGATTAAGCCTCTAGCGTGTTATTTTCTTCTGTTTTAGTGAAGTGTGAAGAGGTTCACATCAATTCCATGACTTCTCCTGCTCAGATGAATGGCAATGACAACCATTGGATGGACAACTGAGCTAGAAATGGTGGTGTCCATCACCCACTGAAATATATAGTGGTGGTATTCAAAGATAGCAATTAAGATGTAGGTACTCCAGAATTAATCATATTGTTACCAGATCTTGGATTGCTCATTTGCATGAACTTTTTTGCCTGGCACTTCTGACTACAAGCTGAGTGATTCGCTGAAGGAGTGATTCACAAACTAGGAACTTTCCCCAAGTTGTTCAATCAATTGTTGCTTATCACATGGATCAGCAAAGAGAAGTAACTCAGTCTTGATCAATGACTCCCACTTAGGATTCAACATAAAGTAGAGCATCTTCTTACAAGGCTGCATTCTTAAGAAAAGAGCAAGTATTAAACTCCCAGCCCAACTCCTAAGCAAGATCAGGTAAGGAAAGAAGAACCGAGTTTCATTGATTTTAAGTCAAAGCCATTTGACTGGCCTTTCTCTTCAAATTTTGGGACTTAAATCTCCCCTCAGGAAGATGCCAGATTGAGGAAACTACATGTAATCTGCATTTCTCTCCTTTTCTCAAGAATCTGCTAACAAGATTGCCAGGCAAATTGCTGGGAGAAATATCTTTTCAACCAGAGGCTTTCGATATTACCCATTCTGGGTGTGTCCACCCACCACTTTGAACATTGGCACTGTCATTCCTAGAGTATTCACAACGCCGATCTATTGCAGGCTGGCACAAAGCAAGAGGAAGTGGTAAAGATGGGTGGTTTTGCTGAAGCCTGGGAAGGCATTTACTCTGGTACTCTTGCTGGCACTAAATGACACACCAGTGCTGTGGGGGTGGATGTTTAGCAAACAGTGCTTTTACAGCTGCAGCTAAGCTCTCTGTTGAATCTCCTCCTACGACAGGCCTAAAGGCAGATCCTCTAACCCATCAAACTCAATGTAGACAACTGGCTACCTATGGTACCCTGCTGAATGCCAGATAATCTTGCGGTTTGTATAATGTTATGCAAGAACAGGATGTTCATCAGCCACTGAGTAGAGCCTAGTACAGCCTAGAGAGTCCATACAGAAAATGTTGTACATCACCCTAAACAAAGTGGGGCACTAACTAACACTATCATTAAGCCTCTAACACTACCAATGAGCCACGGTGGTGCAGTGGTTAGAGTGCTGTACTGCAGACTACTTCTGCTAATTGCCAGCTGCCTGCAATTTGGCAGATAAAATCTCACCAGGTTCAAAGTTGACTCAGCCTTCTATTCTTCCGAGGTGGGTAAAATGAGGACCCAAATTGTTGGGGGCAATAGGCTGACTCTGTAAAACCGCTTATAGAGGGCTGTAAAGCACTGTAAAGTGGTATATAAGTCTAAGTGCTGTTGCTATTGTTCACTAAAGCACCCCGGGGGTGGGGAGAGGATCTTGGTCAAGAACCTGGTTTGGGGAAAGGGAGGTTTTCATTCTTTCTCTCTTCTCAGCATGTCTCTAGTCCAGATCTGCTTCCTATGGCTGCAGTTAGTATGGTAGTTGTAACAGTGCACGTCCTGACATTTTTCTTGAACGATGAGCAGTAGACCAGGGTGGTTTTCCAATGCCTAACCATTCTACAACATTGTAAAAATAAATCCTCCATCCTGAGGCATTACAATTGAAATGCACAAATTATAATGATCAGGAATGCAGTAATGATTTTTTTTTCTATTAAAAAGTTGTGACAAATGTTGCATCCCCAAATTTTAGACTTTTCTTATTCTTTGTGTGTGTGTGGGGGGGGGATTTCTACATATTTCCAGTTGAGGATGCCCACTGGCATTCTATTAACAAAACCCAAAGTCTCTAATCTCCTTGTTTCCAATTTAGTATATTAGCTTCAAGGAGTACGGTAGGTGGATTTCCATCCAATCTCTTTGAGTAGAAATAGGTGTTTTTCCGTGACCAAGGAGATTTGCATTTTTTTAGATTAATTCTTCATGAATGCTTAACTGTAGCACCAGAACACTCAATGCCGCAGTGGCAAATAATTAACATGGTGCCAACTATAATCAATGACACAGGTTTCCATGTCACCTGAAAAACGTAATCCTGCCAGTTTCTCATGTAATACATCTTATTTCATTCATTCATTCATTCATTCATTCAACTAATATGTCTAGTCCTAGAATGCAATTCTGGGTATCTAGCATTGGATTAAAATAATTTTTAAAAAAGCACTCCAAGCAACAAATATAAAAACACAAAGTCAATTGTATTCAGACTCAATAACTCTTAAACATAGGCTCATCTAGCACTGTGGCCTAAGGCTCAAGATTTCGTTAGATTTTGTTTGAATTTTTCCTTCTGATATCGGAGAACGCCAAGTACAGAGGAACCCTAATATCAGATACTCCTTCCAATAATTCCCTTCAGAAACTATTAAAGTTAGATCACTTTGGCTTTAGAGCAGGAGTGTCAAAACTCAATTTCATTGAGAGTCACATCAGGGTTGTGTTTGACCTGGGGGGGGAGCTGGGGGGGGCACGGACAGGGGGACATGGCCAGCTCAATGTCACTCATGTCAGAAGCACCTGTGGTGGCCAAATGCTAAGGCAGGACTTCTCCAAGACTCTGCCTCACTCTCATTATAATCTTCCTTCCTTCCTTCCGACCTTCCTTCCCTCTTCATTCTCCTTTTCCCTTCCTTTCCATCTTTACTTATTTTTCTTTGTCTTTCCTCTTTCCCTTTCTCCTTTCCTGTCCCTTCTTGCATGCTCAAGTACAAAAGGGGAGGCATCACTCCTTTTGTTTTGTTTTTAATTTGCTTTGCTAGCCCACTGCCAGCAAAAACCGAGCCCAGGGGTCCTTCTCCAGCTATTGGAGCATACCTGAATAATATATTTTTGAGGCCATCATGACTGACAATAGAGCCTAGGGGCTGCTCTACTGGCCCCCCAGCTCCATTTTTGTTGGCTGCAGGAGACTATCGTGGCTGAAAATGGAGCCTGGGAGGGCTGCACACGGCCCTCTCAAGCTCTGTTTTCACTGGCAGAGGCACTGTGGGCTGATCCTTTGTTGTTTCCAGGATGGCCCTGTGGGCCAGATTTAAGCAACCGTGGGCTGGATCTGGCCTGCAGGCCTTGAGTTTGACATCCCTGCTTTAGAGGAATCACTGAATATGTTGGATTTTTCTTTTGAAGCTCAATCAAGTGAGAGGCACACCTCAGATATGCTTGTGTTAACAAGCCACAAGAAATTGGCTGAAATCTAGGAAAATCTCTTGGATAATAGGTTCCCATCTTTTTTCTCTTTCCTTAATGCTCTGTTTGATCTGGTACTCCAGGGTTCCCCAACCCCCCAGTTTCTGGACCAGCACTGGGCCATGGCATGCCAGTAACCAGCTGCACAAACAAGGGAAGTCCCATCCATAGGATGCAGGCAGCATGCGAAACCACATCGCCTCTGGTCCACAGCATGTCTCTCCATAGAACTGGTCCGAGGTGCCCCAAAAGTTGGGGGCGGCTGAGATACTCCGTTCTTGTTTTAAATGTTTATTTGTCATCTTTCCTTTCAAGGAAAAGCTCCCCATGATTAAGGAATGGTAAAACAGATTAGAAGCTGATAAAAATTATGCAATATTCTGTCCTGTCCTTCCATTGGTTCCAATCTGAACCACAAAGGCAGCATTTTGCACCCAGGATTTCCAAACATCCATCAGAGGAAGTTTTAAGTAGAACCCAATGCAGTAATATAATGAGAGTGGTCAGATGTGTGGGAGATGACCAGATAGCCATTCAGTGTCTACAAACCTAAGATGTAGGAAAGTGCTTGTAGCCACCACAAAAGCCAACATTTAAAAAATGATACAAACAGTGGAAACTGAATGATACAATAAGTGGAAACTGAAAAATCTAGCTATGCTGGAAGAAGAAAATAGCTAAGTGCTGAATACAGTATTTCTTTTGCTATATCAGAGTTTTAAAGCAATTCCTCTCTAGCTTTACATGGAATGTTTGTGTAGAGTTGTGGCTCTACACAAAATTACATCATACTCTATATCTTGTACTTCTCTCCGAAGCATGTTGGAGTATCCCCAATCCGCTACAGAGATCTCTAATCTTCTAGAGGAGTTTTGGGGTAAAATGAGGTCTATAGAGAGGTGGGAAATCTGTTCTACTGAATACAGTCTAAACCATACATTTATCAACAGGAAAAGCTGACACAGAAAAAAGCTGACTTTTTTTCTTCTTTTTTCTAACTACACATTACAGTAATTCTTCTACTGACAACACTGCCAGGAAGTTTTTAGAAAATTAAATCTTACGTCTTCATCTGAAAAGCAGAATTATGATGCAAAACAGTAAGGTGGAATAATAGTCCTTGGTACGTACGGCCTAGTTTCAAAACCTACATTTTAATAACTAAATGAATTTGCTGAATACTCATGATTTTGCTTCCTATGATAAGGTATTGCTTCTGCCCAACACCACTTTATGCCACAACGAGGAGGATATTTTAGGGTGACCATATTTTGATTTCCAAAAAAGAGGACAATCGAAAAAAAAAATCGAAAAAAAAAATTTAAAAAATAAATAAAAAAAATTCGGAAAAAAGCGCGGCCTCGAGACACAAATTCCCTTCTTTCTCTCCCTTCTTCCATCCTTCCTTTTTTCTCTCTCTTCCTTCCTCCGCCTTCTCTCCCTTCCTTCTTTCTCTCCCTTCCTCCTCCTTCTCTCCATTCCTTCCTTTCTCTCCCTTCCTTCCTACTCTCCATTCCTTCATTCTCCTCCTCCTCTCCATTCCTTCTTTCCTTCTCCTCCTC
>JAEANM010004334.1:0-20954 GCA_017656035.1 Myanophis thanlyinensis
TCAAAATGTTTCCTCCATTTTATTTAGATTGCCTTGCCCAGGGATTCTGGGATTTGAAGTCCACAGGTCATAAAAGAGCCACAATTGCCCACCTCTGGTCTAGTTCATGTCCATGTAAATTAAGGTGTCCCACTACTAGATTACCTGGTATACAGTTCCTTCAACCCTGCCATCAAGCAGATAGGAGCAATTTTGGTGAATGAGGACTGGCAGATGCAAAATTAACTGTGTGAGGTTGGGTTTCATTGTTTTTTAAGTAATATATGCTTATTCCAAAACTTACACTACAATTTTTCTGATTTGCACAATTCAAAGTGGCGCAAAACTGAACTGTCAGTTTTCATGAATCATGGGCCAGAGGAGCATGAAACATCACATAATGTCACCCACCTCTTACTCTATGTTAGTAGGGTCTTCAGCATCCATTTGCCCAAAAACTTTCTGGGACATATGTTTTGTTTCAGAAGAAACAAAAAAAAAAACAGATTGCTTTTACCTGAAGCAAATTTAATCTAAGGTATTTCATGTCACAAACCAGTGACCTCCTTAGGAAGAATCAAACAAGGCAAGGTGGTGGTTGCAACCATGTGATTGAAATCCTACCCTTTGCATTTAGATGCCATATCAATACACACAATAATGTACTGCTAAACATTTAAGAAGCAGTTCTGCCAATTCCATTGTACCACCACACCACACTGTTAGCCACAACAGCTAACTGGCATGCTGGGCATCAATGGTCAGTTCTGCTCTCAACTGGATTGCAAAATCCCAAAAAATTTAACCGTTTTAAACATCAGCCCTTGTGAGCCACTGAGGTAGTGGTTCTAGAACACAACTGGAACCATATACAAAAGAGGTTTTCATTTCATAGTTATAAAGACCATCTGGAGTCAAGCCTTATAGACTCACCTAGATCTAGAACATCTTTGTTACTATTGACATATATGGCATTGGGGTTAAAATCTCTGATGTTATTCAAGTCTAAGAATGGTATTTGTCAAACTGGAATACTAATGAGGGTCATGAATTATGTTTTTGACTTGAATATTCAAGTACATTGCCTTTAGTAAGAAGATTAGGTGTAAGGAAGTTAAGAGCTTTCCCAATATTAAGTTGAAAAGCTCTCCATCCTTCCTTTAATCCACAGATCACTATGCTGGTATGACATTTGCTGTCCCCATTACCAATCCCATCCTGACCTTGCTGCTTATTTTTTTAAAAATCAATGCAGAAACCTGATTTCTATCTAAGCTAAAGTGTGAACAAAGCTTAGCTAACTTTATACATCATGACACTGTCCTTGGATGATGCTAGAATAAGAAAAAGACTATTTTAATACTTATGCAGATAAGAAATATTTAAGCTTCTATTGCTTTTAAGCTGGGAATGAGATGAAGACAATCATGAAGCTATGGCAGAAAATATTGTTAAGGTATGTCATAACTAGATGCAAATGAAGAAAGTCTAGGGTCATATGAGTGTCTTTGTTTTTCATCAACTGGACACAGCAAAACATAGAAAATAAATGTACAAACTACTTTATTATAGCACACACCATTCCTGTCATCCATCTTCCTAAGGTTTGCAGGTTAATGTCCTTATAACAGAAGTCTTACAATTTATAAAGCATTCACCCTTTATCTCCTTCAGAAAACGCTTGCACTTGTTGGGATTAGGTGCTACCTCAGAATGGTGCTTTCTTCTGTTTGCTACAAGATCTAAGTCAGGCTCCAAGTGAGAATCACACTACTGTTTAACATAACTTGTGATCCTGGCAATTGACTGATATCTCTCTTGCTTGTCTGTAATAGCTTGTAAATTTGCAAGTCACTTCCCTCTTCATCTGGTTGATTTCCTCTTTATCCTTCAGTCAACCAATCAACCAATGGAACAGCCTACTTTCAGAAGTTGTGGGTGTTCCTTCACTAAAGGCTTTCAAAAAGAGACCGGACAATCATTTAATTAAAATGGTACAGGGTCTCCTACTAAAGCAGGGGTTTTGACTAGAAGACCCTCAACTCAAAATTGTTTCCAACTCTATTATTCTATGTTCTTAATCTTTTCTCCCACATGCCCACACTTTTGTAGACTAAAGGCCTGGGTGAAGTGAGGATGCCTGGGGTTGTTGGCATATTCAGTTTGTGACTTGATTAGCCAGACAGCTGAAATGCCAGCATGGATGCTTATGAGTAAATTGTAAAGGGCCCATCTACAGTTTCTATGACTTGTAAACTTGTAATGACCCTTTGAGAAATAGCATGAGTTGAGCCTTGGGGAAGCGGGAAAGTCTTCCTGCCCAGCTACAAATGCATTCCGCAGCTTCCTTCTCTCACAGATAGCAGACTGAGACCCTTCTAGAAGGAATATAATTTCTTTTCCATCTCCTTTTCCTCAGACAGTTCTATAATAGAATATTTAACACAACACTTCCAGTGTTCCAAAAAGGTTTCAAAAACTATTTTAAAATAGTGTAGCATTAAAATATATAATCTCACCAGTACTGATTAAGGCCAAATATTAATTTAGGACTTTTCAGAAAGTTCACATTTGGGGGGAAATTAATTATACTCCAGACAAGTCATTCTACAAAATGCAATCATATCTTACTTACAGAAAAATGGCTTAGCAGCGGTGCTGACTCTAGGCTCACGTAAAGCCTCTCACTGAAGCCTGATGATGCCTTTAACTTTTGTTAAAGAGCACATCCCCATGGCACTGCCTTTGTTCCTCTTCCTACTCACCTCAGAGACAGCTTAGTTACTCTAGTTTAAAAATAGCCATTCTCCTTTTCTCCCAATGGAAGACGTAACAAGAATGTGGCCTGTAATATTTATCAATTATTCTGGTGATCATGTTAGGATCTTCCCAACTTCCATGGGGAAATGTAGGAGAGACAGGATGTTTTCCTTCTGAAGAGGAAGTTGCCAATATAATGCCTTATTTGCTACAGTGAATAGGGAGATATACTTCCCAATACATTCAGACATTAAAAAAAAAGTCCTTCATAGAAACAATGGTGTTTTTTCCTTGCATACAAAAAAGTGGGGGGGGGATCACAGTCTAGGGAATAGTGATTTTTAGTTGTATAATATTGGATTTGTTTTGTGAAATTATCAGAGCTGTTGGGAATTTCTTGCTGGATGCAAGATTGAAAAGATTAGACATTCATTTATCCAGGATGGTATAAGGATTCCTGCCTTATTCTAGTCCTGTGGATTGGACTAGAACAGGGGTCTTCAACCTTGGCAACTTTAAGCTTGGCGGACTTCAACTCCCAGAATTCCCCAGCCAGTGTTGCTGGCTGGGGAATTCTGGGAGTTGAAGTCCACCAGGCTTAAAGTTGCCATTGTTGGAGACCCCTGGACTAGAAGACTTCCAAGATCCCTTCCAGTCCTATGATTCTACTCTATTTCTATTACTTTCGTGATAGTCTTAACAGATTTCCTTCTGCTTGGCAACAGTGCCTCTGCTCCACAGCCAGGGACAAGGATTTTAAACTCAAACCTTGGCTGCACTCTTGTACTGCTCAGATTCATTGAGATAGTTAAAGGGTTCTATCCATGTACCTGCATAATTCCAATCTATCTTGAACCAAGCAAGAGTTGACAGTTCTTTTGAGCTCATAATCAGCAAGCACCTTCTCCTCTGAGATAACAATTACATACTTTGACAAGACTGAAAAAAGTACAAGAAAGGGAGAAATATCAACAACCACAGATATGCGGTTCTGCCACACTAATGGCAGAAAGTGAAGAGGAACTAAAGAGCCCATTGATGAGGGTGAAGGAAGAGAGTGCAAAAGCTGGCTTGAAACTCAGCATTAAGAAAACTAAGATCATGACACCCGGCCTTCTCAATTCATGGCAAATAGATGGGGAAGAAATGGAGGTAGTGACAGATTTTATTTTCCTGGGATCCAAGATCACTGCAGATGGCGACTACAGCCAAGAAATTAAAAGACACTTGCTTCTGGGGAGGAAAGCCATGGCAAAGCTAGACAGCATACTAAAAAGCAGAGGCATCACCCTGTCAACAAAGTGTATATAGTCAAGGCTATGGTTTTCCCAGTTACAATGTATGGCTGTGAAAGTTGTACCATAAGGAAGGCTGAGCGCCAAAGAATCGAGGCCTTTGAACTATGGTGCTGCAGAAGACTCCTGCGAGTCCCTTGGACTGCAAGGCGATCAAACCAGTCAGTTCTAGAGGAGATCAACCCCAACTGCTCATTAGAGGGCCAGATCCTAAAGATGAAACTCAAATACTTTGGCCACCTAATGAGAAGGAAGGACTCTCTGGAGAAGAGCCTAATGCTGGGAATGACTAAGGGCAAAAGAAGAAGGAGACGGCAGAGAATGAGGTGGCTGGATGGAGTCACTGAAGCAGTCAGCATGAGTTTAAATGGATTCTGGGAGATAGTAGAGAACAGGAAGCCCTGGAGGAATGTTGTCCATGGGGTCACAAGGGTCAGACATGACTTTGCAACTAACAACAAATTAACATCTCTGGAATGTTCTTGAAATAGCTGTGGATTAACACTTGAGACAGTTCAAGATGGAGTTTCACCAGGGATTGGGCCTGTCTAGTCAGTCCTTCTGTTCAATAAGAGACACTGTCTAATTTAGACCTCATATTGGGATTCACTGCATGAAAGAGAGGCCCTTTGCACATGTCTACTTATTAAATTATTAGTGCACACATTCCTGTATTAGAGAGCTCATCAAAGCCTTAGATTCACTCTTCTTTTTTTTTTAATCAAACAGAAAAGTACTAGTTCAATAGACTATTAGTTCTTACTTTCTTTCTGAGGCAACAAAGATATGGATAATCTAATGCAACATCGCCATCTTGTGAGAGGTCTCAAAAATGATTGTAACAACACAGAAAAATATATTTCAACCTTCGTGATGTGCATTATTTATTTATTTATTTGCAGTAGTTGACGTATTATCGTTTAGAAAAATCGATCCATAATCCCTTGGAAGAACTTAATAAGATCTTGCCCTATGGTGAGTATCTTAAAGAAAGGCCTGTAGTTCAGTAAAAGAGCATATGATTTATATGCAAAAGATCCAGATCTGGTCCCTGAATCTAATCATAAGTTTGGGAAAGATAAACAACAACAAAAAGTCCTTGAGTAATAATCGGTCTAACCCATTTAGCTTTCTGGGATTAGCCAAAATAGTTAGATGCTGCCATCTGCTGTATCTGAGAACTATATCTTAAAAATACAACACAGAATATGTGAATAGCACTAAAAGGGAAGAAGGCTTAACGTTTCTCATTTTGAAATAGATAATAATTAGAGGAAAGAGCTCTAATTGAGTTTTTATGAAGAAGTCTTCTTCCCAATTGGCCAGAGTGCTTGAAATATATAATGGTATGCTCTGTCTTTATCCTGTTTCTCCAGAGGTGTTTTTTTCTTTTAAGAATAGTTAATTAGGAAAGAATAGATAAGCTCATAATGTAATCTTCTTACTGCTGAATTTCATGCCATGCAACCATATAAATAGAAGACTCTTTGTGGGAGTTCACAAGTAGGTGAAGCTGATGGATGAAGCTATAACACAGCATCTATTCAACTGCACAGATAGGCATGCACATACACACATAGATAGAGTTGCTGCAAAGGCAATACATTTTTATTCCAAGGAAGACTGTTGGGTGGGTTAAAAGCTCACCAGTAACATTAATCAAGTTTGCTATCCTATGGTAATTATCAGAAGACTCGATGCAGAGGTAATTACTGTTTCTAGTGTAAAATTAGCAATAGGGAATCAGTGATTTTTAACCACAATGGTAAGGATAGAGATTAAAATCCTTCATCTCCTCTCCTAAAAGGAAGAAATAAGGAAGGGAATAATCACTTTCAGGGACTATGTATTAACAATTGTCCACATGTAAACCCAATTAAATTGCTGGCTGAGGTTACTTGGATGAACTTTCTAGAGACAGTTAAAGTCTGGAAGGCTATTGTCCAATTTCATTAGTGGGCAGATGATGATTACTTCTACCTTTTTTATGTGATCCAAGTGTATTAGTGGTTGAACAACTAAAGGTAGATTTCAAACTATGACTGTAATGCATTTTCCTTGAAGGTATGGCAGCTGTAAGTCTAGGCACTCACATAATCAACCCATTGTTATGACTTTCTTTGCAGCAGTCATTAAGGGAATGCCATGGTCATTAAGTTAACATAGTAGTCATTAAGCAAATGCCATTAAGTGTAGTCATTAAGCAAATGCCATGAATGATAAGCAAATCAATAAATCCCTATCTGTATTTTTTTTTTGCTGGGAATTGTCCAAAAAGGCTAGGAATCAGCCAAAAACATCCTAAATCATGATTACATGATGTTGGAAATAGTGTGACCAGCCATAAAGATGAGCTGATTCCCAAGCACCCAAAATGTGGTCATATGACTATCAGGTGATATGCACCAGTCAGAATTCTAAAACTGGGTCATAAATAGTTTTGACGGGCTCCATCATAACTTTGAATAGTCACTAAGTGCTTGGTTGTTAAGCAAGGACTACCTGTATCTGGGATACTGAATAATAAGATGTACTATGCCAAGAAGAAACTATTCAGTGGTGTAGCTAGGTGATGAAATAGCTCTCCAGAAGGATAGTGTTATATTCCTTTAACAGACTGGGTCATAACCCAAGGATACCAGAACATCTACTGTATGATTTTAAATGTTTTTTACCAAACACATTTGTTTACTTAGCACAAGCATATCTGGACACTTGGAAGCCTACTGGAAAATAGGATTGCTGTGACTAACTTTTGAGGTTTGCTTAGAGTGTCATTGTCTAATAAAAGAATATGAACTACAGTGACCTAGGTTCAAAGCAATTCAGTTTATAACTTCAGTTTTGGACAATATGAAATCTTAGTTTTAATATTCTAAATGTCATAAGAAGCTCTAAATGTCATAAGAAGTATGATAGCTCATAAGAAATTATATGATCCCATTTGAATGCTGAGATATATCAAGGATATGGTATCTATGACCTTCCAGAAACTGCTGAACAAGAATTCCCAACAACTTTAGCAAGCCTGGTCAATGATATCTGATTGTAGAGCTTTGTACTTATCAGCTAACCTATCCAAGCAGCTTTTGTGGTGGAAGGAACAAGAGGAATGCTCTATGTGCTGCTGTTCCTGGGGAAAGGTAAAATATAAATTGAGCAAATCAATATTTTGAGAGGATTGCAGTTCCTTCTCCCTATGATAAACTGACGAAATTTTATTGGGAACACTTTATCTTCTGGATCACAGTAACCTTTTCTGAGATAGTCCTTGAAGTTTGGAATACTCAAAGCCATAATATTTGGACACTGCCTTACATTACCTTTTATCACAGGATAAATTTTGCTCAGCCACAATTTGATGGCATAACCTCTTTTAGCAGTTGTCAAGTCTGACTCTAACCATGCTAGATATGGTGCAGAAGAATGGGAGATTTTAAATTCAAACATTTAGTAGCAATGAGGATTCTAATTTCGATTCAAAACCATACATTCAAGGAGTTAGTTTTCCCTTCATTTTGCTTTCAATTAATATGGCCCCAGAGAAGCCACTATTTACCTCTGGGGGTTTAAAATATCACCTGTCTGTTGTTTGTTACATGATACATTTAATAAATAGCTACATATCTCTTCTTTCCCATCCCAGATTTTAACTTCTCATGATACTGAAACTCTAATTATTCAGTAAAATCTATTTTTCTACACATTGGGCATTTATTACTCTTATTATTCATTATCGTATGGAATGAGATCACATGAGTGTGATGAACGATACAAGTATTCCCTGTTTTGTGAACTTTTTTGTTGCTTTAAATGCCTAATTACCATTCATCTTGCAATTGTAACACTGGCAATAGCTCTCACCATCTGCAGTGCCAACACCCAGCAGGGTTGTGAAGATTTATTCCTACATTTATTAGGAGCTTTATATGGAAAACAGAAGCCAAGAAACTGCTTCCTTTACAAAATAAATTTTTAAAAAGCCATATTTATGGTTGTAAAGTCATAACACAGCAGGAGTAAGTCTTCTTTGTTTGTTGTTTCTTTCTGTTTTGATTACAATTACAGCCCTCAATGTTGGATCACTAGTCTTTGTTGAGACCCTGGAAAGAGTACAGAAAAAAGAATAAAGATAAGAGGTCTGAAGGATAAACCATATGATGGACAGCTAAGGGAGCTAGGTATATTCTAGCCTAACAAAGAGAAGGACTGGGGTGACATAATAACTGTCTTCAGTTTTTGAGGCTCCTGCCACAAAGAGAGGGAGTAGACTTGTTCTCCAAAGCACCTGAGGGCAGGCCAAGAAGCAATGGGTGGAAGTTAAATAAATAGAAATCCAAACTAGAACTATGGAGAAATTTCCTGACTGTAAGAGTAGTTAATTAATGAAACAGCTTGCCTCCTGGAATAGTGGGTACTCCATTGCTGGAGGGTTTTGTTTTGTTTTAAATTGAACAACCATTTGTCCAGGATGGAATAAGATCTCTGCCATGGACAGGAGACTGAACTAGAAGACCTCCAAGGTCCCTTCCAGCCCTGAAATTCTGTGATTCTGGTAAGTACTAGTTGATTAGTTAGAGCACAGTGGTGCAGTGGTTAGAGCAGACATGGGCAAACTACGGCCCGCGGGCCACATCCGGCCTGTTGGGCTTTTTAATCCAGCCCGCCAAACTAGTTACTAGCAGGAACCCTGTAGTTTCGAGGAAGACCCGTTATTAAATTAATAAATTTGGAAACATTTTTTTCCAATAAACTAAGCACAATGGTGTTTTGCTGCCTGTTAACAGTCAAATCTTTTCATGTAATGGTTTTTACATTTAATTTATATTAGTTCACACAAACGCACCATTCTCCTATTCTGGCCCGGCCTCTCTGTCAAATTTTAGAAACCATGGTGGCCCGCGAGTCAAAAAGTTTGCCCACCCCTGGGTTAGAGTGCAGTACTGCAGGCTACTTCTGCTGACTGCCAGCTGCCTGCAATTTGGCAGTTCAACTCGTACCAGACTCAAGGTTGACTCAGACTTCCATCCTTCCGAGATGGGTAAAATGAGAGGACCCAGATTGTTAGGGGCAATATGCTGACTCTGTAAAACCGCTTAGAGAGGGCTGTAAAGCACTGTGAAGCCATATACGTATAAGTCTAAGTGCTATTGCTATTCTTTACAATTTGAAAGCCTCATTAATTCAACAAAAAAATTTTTTAGGTTTGTTGGTCATTCCAGTGAATGACAATAAAAAGTTACTTTTTGGGGAGAACATAACACATTGAAAAACACTGTAATAGATGTGTTGTGGTTATGTATAGTTCCTTTTTGTTAGGTATTAGTTTTATGGTGGGTCAGATACTTTGAAGAAAACTACAGGTTAAAAATGTCTCTACATTGTTAAATTACATCCTCCAAAATTGGAATGTATCTACTTACTTTTGCCTGGAATGTTCAAAGAAAAGTGATTAGACTTTCATGAAAGGATATATGCAGATCAGATTCTGAAAGTTGGCTCAATGAAATTTGACAACTTCCAGCCTTTGATCTGTTTTTTATTTGTGGAAAAGCAAGATCAGACATTATAATTCCATGTGGTCTAGGTTTAATTTGATGTTTCAAGACTGAACTGTAGTTATCTATACTGATATTAGTTATTCTTATATTATAGAAAAATAGAAACATTCCCCTCCTATTATGGGGGTTCCCTTTCTCTCTTTTTCTAAGTTCTCTTTTATTTTACATTATTTATTTTACACAGAAAGAAAGAGAAAGAGAAAGTTTTATTTTGACTAGACTGAATAAATAACTACAGGCAGTCCTCAAATTTATGACTACAATTGAACCCAAAATTTCTGTTGCTAAGTGAGACATTTGTTAACTGAGTTTTGCCCCCTTTTTTTACAACTTTTCTTTCCATAACCTTTTAAGTGATTCACTGTAGTTGTTAAATTAGTAACACAGTTGTTAAGTGAATCTGGCTTTCCTTTTGGCTTTACTTATCAGAAGGTGACAAAAGGCAATCACGTGAACCCTGGACTGTAACTGTCATAAATATGAGTCCGCTGCCAAGCATAGTTGTTTTGATCACATAACCATGGAGGTGCTGCAAGGGTCTTAAATGTGAAAAATAAGTCACTTTTTTCAGTACTGTTATAACAGCAATCAGTCACTAAATGAACTGTTGTAAGTCAAGGACTACTCTGTAATTTATCAATTCATCAGAACAGGTTTTGTCTCAGTTTAGACCTTAAGCTGGGTTGGTAAGTACCTACCTGGAAACCAGCAGAGATTGGCAGAAGTGTAGTATAGGCTAGGAAATAAGGAAGGAAGCATTCCAGAAGGCAGTAGCAAATGCATGAAAAATATAGACATTACCAACAGCTGAACTCACCTGAGGAGTAACTGCTATTTTACATTCTGCTCTTATAAGTCTATTTTTTTCAATCATACAGGTAGTCTTCAACTTATGACCACAATTGTGTCAGTGTATTTGGTTCATGACTTGGGAGAGACATAGAAACAAGATCAGCCAAAGAATAGGCTTGTCAACAAGGTCAGCCAATGAGAGCTGTTTGGAAACTGAAACAGTATTTACTGTGTGAGCAACTAGACAACAGGGAGCCTGGGCTAGCTTATTCTGTGCTGAGCTCTGAACTGAAACTGAAACTTTGTCTGTGCTGAGCTCTGAGATCTAAAACTGCAACTTAACTCCTCTCCTCTGATTGTGTCTGCTTGTGTTTGCTACCACACTGAAAGAGCTTTTGGTATTGTATATTTACTTCACATTCTATTATATATAACAAGAAGTTATATATAATCCTGCTGAATCAGTTACTTGTGTGTGCTTCTGAATGTGTTTGCTACTGAAAACTCTGACAAACTGAGATCTCACTGAGATCTCTGAAAACTCTCCTTGACCCACCATACCCAGGAGGTCACTTATCTTTGCCTTTTTCTGTAGCTGTGGGCTCACCCACCCAATGCAAAGTGTGGCCTTCTTACTGAGGCTGTCTTGCACCATCCTACAGGCAGATACAATTCTTACGATCACTGAAAGGTTCCTTCTCCAAATAGTATGATCCAGAGAAGGGGCTTTCAAACTGTCATGAGAACAATCAGTTTTGGAAGGCCAGAAAGCTACCAAATATGATCACTATGAAGGCTAGAAATCTTCAGAACAGAGTTATTAAGTAGCTTTCCAGTCTCCTTACAACCATTGTTCTGAAGGCTAAAAGTCCTTGGGATCTGAGCACCATTTCTGCACCCCACCAGAGGACCTGAGCTCTATTAAGCAACCAGCTCTTTCAACCAACCCCCAGAGGGAAAAAAGGGGAGTCTTTTTGGTAGGTAGCAGCAGATTGCAACCTTCCCTGCCAGCTTCACCACTGACTTTCTGGGGAAACTGGTAAAGAAGATAGCAAATAGCTATCAGATGATCATGGACAATCATGAGTACTTGGCAACCAGCTATGAGTGCAAACAGGTTGCCAAGTACACAAAATGCAGTCATGTGATTGTGGAGGAGCTGGCATGATGTTTACAATAGCCAAAAGTGATTTATAAGCTGTAAACATGTTTTCTAAGGTCTTTATAAATTTGAATCAGTTCAAAGTTAAATTGCCTATTTATAAGTTCTATGAAAGGATCCACAGATGACTCAATTCAGCCTTTTAGCTCAGGGCTGTCTGACTTCTGGCCCATGGGTTGGATGCTTCACATGTTGGCCATGCCTATGCCCAGTTTAGCAAAGGGGGGAAAAGTCCCGATATGTCACATGATGCTGTGAGTTTGAAAGTACTCTAATGCTAACCCAATCTAATTTATACATTTTGGATTCAGTACTGTCATTCTTCAGGTTCAAGATGATTTTATAATATTATTTTACTTTCTAAGTTTTGGTGAAGTTGCAGTGAGACTCCTGAACTTCATGAAGAAAGGTTAGATATAATGTAATGTGTGGTTATGCTGGCTTACATTGCCACAATGTGTTTACTATTAAGGAAATCATGGCTCCAGACTCTGATTTGTTAAAAGAGACTATTACTTAGCCAGGATCCTCTAAGGATGATTGCTTAGGACATCTTTCTTAGCCCGTCTGTTAAACACAACCCTCACCCATTTGACTAATTAGCGTGAAGGGTAAATGATGACACGTGTGTCAACTTCAATACACAAATGCCATGGTTTGCCTCAGATATCACACACAGAAAGTGATGGCATTTGTATCATATCACCATGAACATGTCATTTTGACATCATTGTTTTCTGCACCTACCATTGCTCATAATCTTCTTCCCTTGTTCCCTTTCTTTAGCTGACATTGTGATACAAACTCTGCCCTTTACATATACATGAAATATTATGGCTCCAGTACAAAAGAGTGAAGTGAATTAAAGCTTGCAAAGTGATATCAGATTTCAGGTTTTCTCATCACGTTTAGGAACATGTGCTTATATGATGTGTTTATCCATGGTTAACTTTTTTAAAAATAAATCCAATTTGCAGTACTCCTGGGATATGGAACAATAAAATAATCACTCAGGCAGATTTACTAACACCTTTATTAAAATTTACTTAGTTAATGTGCGATTCAGTGTCTCATGCAAATATAGTCTTTATGATCGCTATCAACTTAAATATTCACTCTTTGCTTCAAACAGGCTTTCTTGTTGGCAGACTAATAGATTTTCTAGGCCTATTTGAATATAGGTGACTTTTCCCAGGTGAATGAAATGTTTGCATGGGAAAATATGAATGTAAAAATGAGATGCGAGATACGAATACGAATAAGGGGGAGATGAAGGGAAGATGCCGAGGTGAATTTGATGTGTGTAAGGGGTATATGTGAATGGAATTACATGCTTTTTCAGAAAAGAAAATTGGAGCTGCAAGCATTATTTGGGTGCCCTTGTCCATTGTTTTCATATAACTCTCTGCCAAGCCATGTTGGCCAGCAACAAATTTATTCTCAATCAGAGCCAAAATTTTGTGGGTTTTTTTTAATTGGGTTCTGGTGAAGAGCAATTTAAAATTTGCTTTTCAAACTATTGGAAAGTAATCTTTATTCATTAAACCAAAATAAATGGGCTTGTTTTATTTTATTTTAGGTTTGGGCTGTAATTTTCAAGTAATTTTTGCCTCAAATTAGCAGGAAGCTCTCCCATTAATTTTATCAATTGTGGATAGAAGTTCCAGTGAAAGACCACAAATGTTTGTGATTATTTTTTTTCAATTAGAAAAACAATAGTATTCTACCTTTTTTTTCATTCACATTCCTAACAGAACCTCCATTTTCTCCTTTTTCCTGCATTGCCAACCTCTTAGAAATTGGAGATAGTAAAATCAGATAAAAGTAGTCTGGCAACCTATTCAAAAGGACAGAGCTGACCACGTTAGTGAACTAATTGTGCACATGAAGTGCACTGGATTTCATTTTTCATGTCTCCCCCCCCTCCCTCCCCCACCCAAGAAAGTCTCAGCCAGGAAAGTGGATTGGTGTTGTCCATGGTACTGATTTTGCTGAATTTAACAAGGAGGCTTCTGCCTCTTGCCTTGATTTAGCTTATTTCTCCCTCACAATTATTTCTAGCACACTCACTTTTTGGGGGGGGGGGGAAGTAAAGCTTGCAATTCAATCTCCACTTACCTTGAGATGTGTTCCATTGAGTGTGAAAGGGAAGGGTTTTATAATTGCACTGTGAAAAGCAAAATACCTATCACTTATAAATGCAACTCTTAACAAAAGGCAGAAATCTTTCCATTTCCCCCCCTTCAGTCAGAGCTGAAGAAGTTTCTTGGATGACAAGTGAAACATCTTCAAAGAAAAACCAGAAAGTCCAGTTGCTTCTTGTAAAAAGCAGCTGAATTCACACAAAGAATAACTGCACATACATGGTTAAACTAAAGGACTGGTTCACTGTGATTGTGTATGATCATTTGTATCTATTTTCTCAGAGGTTGTCCTTGGTCCTGACGTAGGGCACCCTCTGCTGGTATTCAAAATTTTCACATTTGCAAATAAGTAAGGTATGTTGGTTTTAAATATTTGTCTTATTATCCTTGTAGGGCTTCATTTTTCCCTTGCTTAGGTCATGTTATGAGAAACTCACATAAAGTGTTTCATAATATAGTAACGGATGCAAAATGCGCAGAAAAAACTGTTGTGAATATAACCTTACATTACCCCAGTGCTTTATTAAAGACTATTCAAATAATCTTTTGACACTGAGAACTCAATATTATTTACCAATTGGTAGATACTAACTGGATCACCAAGCATACCAGATTATAAATTACCCAGAATTTCTTATAATCTTGCTTATGACTGTATGTCTTGGCTCAGCATATTCATTTTCCCATTCTGGTGTAACCTAATTAAAATAAGAAATATTCTGTTTCTTGTCTGGAAATGAAGAGGGGTTTTTCCATCACCATTTATAGCAATTTCAACCATTCTAAGCCACTTAAATCATTCTGACACTGCCTGAAGTTTTTGTGTTTTTATGTTTAGCTTAACATTATTATTTTTTTCTTGTTGTCCTAATGTTTCAGGTACAGTAGCTCTTTGGATGAAAATTATATTGGGGAAATATTTTTGTGCACAAAAAGCCAATTTGAACTTTTGATTTCTATAAATAAAGATTGGCAAAGTGTCAAAACAACAGAAGGCAGATTTTGGAAAATAGTCAATAACAAAGAACTATATTTAGCAAAAATGAACTAATGGTCCAACAGGTCAGAATATCCAGAGGTATTCCTATAAAATCAAAATTCTAAATGCATATAAAATGTCTTATTTTTCAAGTAGAGGAAATATTGTAAGTATTCAACAACCAAATGCTAAAAAGACCTTGATAAAAATGTCTAAAAGTTTACTTGCACTTTATAAATACTGTATCATTTGTGTGAATATAAATATTAGTATAAATAAATATCAGCCTATCAAATATCTTCACTAGAAGGCATCCATCCCATAAAGGAAAATAATGAAATGCTTCTTTTGTAATGAATTTGCTTATTTCATTATCTTTCTTTTTTTATCTATTTTTTAAAGGTATTTAGAAACAATCCATCAAAACTTATATATTTCTTTGTTAATTTTTTTTTTTACTTTGCTATAATCCAAATCGGATTCTCGGTAGTTTACAGTTACAATAAAGAAAAAAACACAAACATATGAAAAGAAGTAAAACCACAAAATAAACAATATCAATCAAAGAAGTTTAGCTCAGTCTTCCACATCTTCTGGAAGATGTTGGTCACAGTAGAAGCAACTCTGACCTTAAGTAACAGGCCATTCCAAAGGCCTGGAATTGCTACCAGGAAATGTTGCTTTTACCAACACTCCCACTGACCTTCCTAAAATGGGATTACCTGCTTCTTCCAGCTTGGTCATAATCATTATTCTGTTGGTTTCCTTTAGTCCTAGTGATGAATACCATTAAGTAAAGTTGAGTATCATATCAGATAAATCCTATGCAAAGGGGGGGGGAACTGTAGGTAACTTTTGCACTTTAATGAAGACTGCCATGGTCTGTCATTAAAGCATTTGTCTTTGGGTCTTCAGCATTGATCTCTTTTTAGTCCTGCAACTCTTCAGAAACTTTTTCTGATTATGGTTTGATCTTTAGTACCCAAAGAGCCTCCAGAAAAATTCCCTTTTTATAGTTCTCAATAATCACACACAATTATGTGCCTCGGGGTTCAAGCTAAATTGGCTGGCCCATAGTCTTCTATAGCTGATTCTATGGATGCTCATCTATGAATAAATCTGAAGCCTGAAGCATCCTTTCTTCGTTTCCATTTAAAGACCTTGTGTCTGTTCATTTAGAAATAGACATTTCTTCACCAACTGCAGAGGTCATGGGTAATCACATGAATAGGAACAGGCTCTGATCTAAATTTACATTCAGACTGTAAACCATGAATGTTCTAATCATTATCCTTTAGATCAAGAGTTTGATGTTTTGAAAAGATAATGAGTAATAAATTTGTTATTGCTGGCATATAATTCAAACCCTATATTTCTAGGACAATACTTCTCCATTGTTGAAATTATTATGCTGTAATAATATTTTATTAATCACTTGTACATTCTGCTGATAAACCCATTGGGATAAATTAAAATATATGTTTAGGATACAGAAGTATACCTCTGCTCCATTTGCTACCTAATCACTATGAACCTTTTACAAACAATCTTATGTTTTGTTGTTGTTGTTAACATCTCCTACCTGATGTGAAAAACAGGCATGTTATTTAATAGATCTTCTTTCTAGAATAAATTTGATAAAAATGCTAAAGAAACTGCATTTACAAACATTTAAAATAACTATATAAAATAATAGCAATTCTATTATGATAGGTAGACAAACAAATAAGAAAGAAATATGGTTAAGCTAAATGTTGTTGTTGTTTTTGTTGTTGTTGTTCAATCATGTCTGATTCTTGGAATCTGCTTGGACAAGTCATTGCAGTTTTCTTAGCAAGGTTTTTCAGAAGTGGTTTGCCATTGCCTCCTTCCTAGGACTGAGAGAAAGTGACTGGCCCAAGGTCCTCCTGCTGGCTTTCTGCTTAAGGTGGGACTAGAACTCACAGTCTCCTGATTTCTAGTGTGATGGCTTAACTATTGCAGAAAATCACACAAAATATTGGAAAAATAATCAAATGATTACAACTATCAATGCACATCAGCAACAGTTATAATGTTCAGTACAAGGAGTCCTCAACATATGACCACAATCGAGCCCAAAACTTCTGTTGTTAAGTGAGACATTTGTTAAGTGAGTTTTGTCTCGTTTTATGACATTTCTTACCACAGTTATTAGGTGAATCATTGCAGATGGTAATTTAATTGCTGTTAAGTGAATCTGGCTCCCGCTTTGATTTTGCTTGTCAACAGGTTGCCAAAGGTGGTCACATGACCTTGGGACACATCAACGATCATATGTATAAACCAAATGCCAATCATCTGAATTTTGATCACATGATCATGGGGATGGTACAAAGGTTGTGTAAAAAATGGTCATGTCATTTTTTTTCATACTTTTGTAACTTTGGTTGCTAAAGGAACTGTTGTAAGTTGAAGACCACCAATATTTACAATATTGAATAAAAAAGGTAGATATTTCAATAGAGAGAGAAAAGAGAGTGAAACAACAATACTGAAATTAAGCCTTGCTCAATCATGAATTATGCATTTTATATAAAACACTATATCCCATAATGTTCCATCCACTGTTCCAGAGAATGCAAGATAACCTACTTTATGACCAAAAAAGTTAATGAGTTAGCAGTAAAGAAATCAGACATTTGTTTATTCAGCTGTTTGTACTTCAGTTAAATTCTTATATTATTTACAAAGAAAGTAAAACTGCCAAAGTAAGTGAAACGAAGTCTTTTTGTTTAAAAAAAAAAGTCTCAAAATTGTTTATATGTATACGAGGTCTTTCCTGCCTATAGAAACTCACTTGAAACTCTCTCTGATCTTTTTATGGCCTTTAGAGATTCCAAAAAAATGTTGAGGGGAGAGCATGGCCAAGAAATAAAGTATAATGAAGCTAGGTTAGATTAAAGAGAGAGAGGGAGTTACAAGGCTTCGTAGGCATTACAAAGGATACAGGTTTAATTCTGCTTTCAGATAGAATGAATACCTTTATTCTATGACCATAACAATTGCATAGACACATAGCTAAAGGTTCACTCTACTGAATACAGGGTGTCTTATTTCTAATTTTAGAATTATGCTGAAGCATTCTAATCAAGAAGCAAAAAATACTAGACTGGTGATACTCCAGACTTCATGAACCAATGGTGTTCCATCATCAGATGGTTTTCTGCAACCACTCTATATTTATTGGCCAGAATTTGTTCCTTGCCTCAGTCTCCTGCCCTCCCCACATTCACCAATAGTCAGCTGGCCAGATCAAAACTACTGACTGCCTCTGTGCTTGCACCAAATATTTGGGATAGAAAATTTAATTTAAAAGGACATTTAAAATGAACAGATGGGAAGGCATACATATATGCACCAAATATTTGGGGTAGAAAATTTAATTTAAAAGGGCATTTAAAATGAGCAGATGGGAAGGCATACATATATGCAGTTATAGGTGGGTTTTTTTTTTTTTCAAAAAAAAACATGAACTCCCATGCTTTTAAAGCTAAAATGAGATGGATGGGTTGCCATTGAACTGGAATCCTCATATATTTCAGTTTTTTATCTGCTGATCTACAATAGCAAAAAAATATGATAAACATTATACTATGGCAGTGGTGACATTTTACTTACCGAGTGCTAAAAAGTACATGCTTTGCGCATGCCATCCACACTTGCATGCTGCTCCTCCACATGTGCTGCATATGCAACCACACCATCTGCAAATGCATGTAGCTTTTGCACATGCAATCATGCACACTGTGCAAAGGCACTCATGCACACATGAGCAATCACATGTGCATGCACAGGAGAGCTCCGAAGACCAGCTGGATTTCCTGCTGCAATCATGCACATGCACAGCAGAGGCCCAAAGACTGGCTGGTCTCTGCAATCGCACATCCATGCATGTGCAATCACATGTGCATGCTCATCTGGAGGTAAGTTGGTTGACAGTTTATGTGCCCAGCAAGATGGCTCTGCGTACCACCTGTGGCACCCGTGCCATAGGTTCACCATCACAGTACTAGGGTTACAAGATCTGAGCTGCAGAAAATACAGAGGGGCATTTAGAGAGCAACAATGACTTTTCTGCATTCCTTTGTCTCTATTGGTTATCTGAGTTTTTGCAGGCTGGATAACATAGCATAAACCATACCACCTTTGTAGTTTGAAAACAGAAGGGTTTAATCTGCCTCTTCCTAACTTAACCACTTCATTATCTTTACACTGATGCGCCAATATCCTTGAAAGGCATTCCATGGCACAAATCCATCCTTAGGACTTTGAAAGAGAGAACCTGTGGATCATTATCAGTCATTATTTCGTTATCTAAAAAGATCAACAGAATGATCATCGCCAGACAAAAAGAAAACAAACGAACAGTGAGAATGCGAGTGACATCTGACTTCCTGCAGCTTCCCCATTGACTTGGAAGCTGGCAGGGAGTGTCAGAAATCATGCTCGCATTAATGTGGCTGACTGCAGTAAAATTTCAATTCCAGTGGAGTAACGGGTCCCAGATTTTGTAGACTTTCTTTTAAGTTAGTGCTTTTGAGTTACCTTGATTCAAAAATTGTTGACATACTCTGGCTAATTGAAAGTTAGATACAGTAGTAGTATACAGGTAGTCCTCAACTCATGGCCACAACTGAGCCCAGAATTTATGTTGCTAAGTGAGAAACTTGTTAGGTGAATTTTGCCCCATTTTATGACTTTTCTTGCCACATTTGTTAAGTGAATCACTGCAATTATTAAATTAGCAACATGGTTGACTTCCCCATTGACTTTGCTTGTCAGAAGGTCGCAAAAGATGAACACATGACTCTGCAATGGTCATAAATATGAACAGTGGGTCAAGTATCCCACATGGCCATGGGAATGCTGCAATGGTCATAAGTGTAAAAAATGGTCATAAGTCACTTTTTCAGTGAGGTTGTAACTTCAAATGGTCACTAAAGAACAGTTGTAAGCTGAGAACTACCTGCATTTACAGCCAACTCATTCGTAATGATGTTCCTTTGAAATATGGTGGTGGCGCAGTGGTTAAAATGCAGTACTTCAGGTCACTGCCAGGAGTTCAGTGCTGACCAGCTCAAGGTTGACTCAGCTTTCCATCCTTCTGAGGTCAGTAAATGGGGGCCCAGATTGTTGAGGGCAATATGCTGATTTGTAAACTGCTTAAAGTGTGCTGTAAAGCACTATGGAGCAGTGTATAAGTCTAAGTACTAGTGCTACTGTTAAAGTGTTTTCCTTTTATATTGTGCTGGATTGTTCATATATAAAATGAGGTAACAAGAGTTCATATATAAAATGAAGTAGCCATTGATAGGATTGTCAGTTAATCACTATCAGGCCTGGAATATAATGCCTTTCCTTAGGGAAATTTAAGGCTGCAATTTCCAAAACATTTCATGTTTAAAGTTATTAATGGAAGAGGATTTCTCACATATTCAGGCATATTGGAATACGAATCACTTTCCTTATCAGAATGCTCCAATGAGAACGTATTTGAAAATTCAGAATAAATGAATCAATGGAAAACACATGTGCAACACTGAGATTTTATTCAGTCTCAAAACATTGCACTGTTTTTTACATCCATAAGATGGCACTGCAGAAAATAAAATGTTGAAACTTTAGTTACTATTGTTTGTGTTGTATTTAATATGATGCAGAAGAACTATGGTAATTAAGAGGTTTTCTTAGCTACTGAATGGCCCGTGTAGATATATTTTAAGATCATAAAATATCAAGCATAGTGTAAATGTTTCAAAAGTACATTTAGATAATTTGGTTTGCACACCATCATTAACCAACGCTTCTCAGAAATCCAATGATTCCAAGAAATCTAAGAAAAAGATAAGTGAAACAAAGAAGCTATGTTAAGAGAGAGAAGTAAATATTATGATTATTATGTTTAATATTATTGTTTTAATATTATAGAAGCAATATCAATGTAATGAATATTGTTGTAAATCTTGATTATTATTTTATAAAGATATTTGTACCTGGACAACACAGTTTAATTGAAGATGGAATTATTGTATTAAAAAATAAAACACTTATAAAAAAAAAGAAAAAGGAAAAGAAATCCAATGGATTTCAGACCAACATGATCCCAAAAACATGAAGTTTTGTCAGAGTAATCTACAGCACTGATAAAAAAAAAAACTAGCCAGAAAGAATTTGAGCTATTCCATGATTTATTGGCAATATGGCTTACCGTTATACATAGAGAAAATAGGGGAACAGTAGCCTCTTATTTATTTATTTATT
>JAEANM010004335.1:0-13928 GCA_017656035.1 Myanophis thanlyinensis
TTTAAATACCTTCTTATGGTTTATAACTACCATAATACAGCCCTCCAGTCTTGCTCATTGCTAATTTAAAGCTAGCCTAGTGTGTCTGAGGTCAGTGATACCATCTAAAGGATGTTGTCTAGACAATCTAAAGCCACTGTCCATGGGGTAATTGTTTTATGCAAATTTTTTCTACATTCAATAGTGACATGTTCATCCATGGTTCATGCTATCGAATCTATATTAGGGAGCCTATGCAGAGAATTCCAAATCATGTGCCTGTGTGTAGCAGTGCTTGCTTGCTACTAAATTAAGGGGCTGCATTTTGTAAGGAGAGATCTAGAATTAGTCTTCTGATCAGATCAATAATACACAATTCGCAAACTGTTGATGGACTTACAGTGATATGACATGAAACAGTGCCAAATGCTTTGTTTGTTTTTTCTCTTTTGCAAATTCATTTTTCTACCTGTATTAAACCATAGCTCAAGCCAATATTTCATCAGCCTGAAATCAGTAATTATTTGTCATGGGCAACAAAATCTTTAGATGTTTTTAGCTTTCTTTGTATATGCATTGTGTTAATAATGACACGGTTGAATGTAAAGAGGGTATTTTTGAAAGGATAATTCAAAATTTTTACACTGACTAGAGCTAGGATTAGATAACATGCAAAATACGTAAAATGTAAAATGTTTGATGCTGGAGAGGAAGCAGCCATAAATATAAACTGGAACTCAATGTATCCAGAAAAAAATATGAAATGTTTTCAATAAATGTTTTTCTTATATAAATAACCACATATATTTTTATATAATAGCTATATAATTTTAACGTTAGTCAGATTTTTATTTGAAAAAGAAAACAGAAAAATATCTAATTTTGTTTACTAACCTGCCTACTAAGTATAAAATGCTTTTTTCCCCCATTTTCTTGCATCTTGTACCTTCTCTCCCCCCTTTTTATCTTATGTACCCCACCTTTTCAGACATATAAAATACACACACATATCCTTGTTTTCTTTCATGCACACACACCAGTATGCATACATTATTTCCTCTGTAAGGACTTTGATTTTATAGTATGTTTCAATTATAATAAAGACAAACACAATTAGTCTGAGTAACTCTATATTATAACATAATAATGACCAGCAATCAGAGGGAAAAAAATTAAAAGCAGCATAAATGCATAAGCTGTTTTCAAGCATACATAAAACATATTTAAAAAGCTTGTTAATCTGATTTCTTTCCCCTCTTCCCTTTCCTAAGGACATTTTTTTATGATTATTTAGATTTTCTGGAAAAACCCAACCACTTCAGGTTGCAGATTATGACTTTTCTCCCAATCAACAGAGTTAGTCAGTGTTTATATGCACCACAAGCTGTTTTCCTCGTCTGTGAAAAAGATGGAATGTGGGAAAGCGGATTGTCTGCGTTTCTCTCCTCTTTTGCCTTTTGTAAGAGTTCTTCGGTTCCTGTTCATAGCAGACTTTCTCAAGATGTATTTTCATTTCCGAGAGCCAAGTTCAGACGTTCTAATCTGAGATGGAGGTTTCAGTGACAGATTTGGTCCAACTAGCATAAAAGTATTACAATAAACATTTTCTTCAGATGGGTGCATGCATAAATACACACACACACACACACTTTCACAGATCTGTATAAATCTGACAACACTCCCAGGATAATTTCTGACAGTTTTAGCTAAAGCAGCAACTTCCCAGACAACCCTTAGTTTTCTGAGTGTTTTTCATAATGGATTTCAAAGCAGATGACCTGACAGTTAATCTTATGATCTAAGTTATGCTTTGTGGCACAACCACAAACAACCTCCTTGTCAGCTGCTCAAAGGATCACACTGTTTTTCAAAAGCTATGTCTGCCCATGAAGAGGCACAAATGTCCAGAGGTCCAGAGCCTGACCCTTTGACCTTCTGTCTGGGAAACATTCCTACTCTGAGCGGCTCATTCTTAACAACAAACAGAGCAAGACCACTATGGGACATTGTTGAAAAGGGGGATGGGGGTGGAATGGCCCTGAATGGAGCATGCCTCATGCTACAATGGGGATAAATAGGAGGGTGAGCCCCTGTTGAAATGGCTCAGAGCATCTCCTGTCTGCCCCAAACCCACCCGCTTATCCTCCGTCTTCCTCCCTTTCAATTCTCTCCCCCACCTACCCACCCCCAGTTTCAAATATATTATCTGCTGAAGTTGTCTGGGATGTCTTGCTAATGAAAAAGAGCTGCTTCGTTTTCAGAAAGGAAACAGTGAAGTTTGAATTGACTGTTTTTTACAGTGTTCTTTTGGTTTTCTTCTCCAGTTTCCTCATGTGATTGATAGGTTTGAAATGCTGCTTTGTAGCAGGAAAAGGAGAGGGAAGAGAAGCTTATTTCAAGGATTAAGAATAAATCACAGCCTTCACTCCAACATTTCAGTCAAATAGGACAATATCATAGCATTATCATCTCCATACTATGTAGGCAAGGAAGGAGCTAGGAAAATTCTACTTCCTCTAAAGTGTCTGCAAGCTCATGAGTTTCTGCAAAAGATGTGAAATTAACCATGGACTTCCTTGTTCAATCGCTGATCTGCTTCAGCTTTCACCGAAGGGCTGCCATAAGAGAAAATAAAAGTTGAATTGACGTTTTATACTTTAACTATAGAACTTTAACATGGGCTGATCCAATGCCTTGTTGTATGGCAGACGATGAGCCTTCTCATTCTCTTCCTTATTTCCAAATGAAAAGGAATGCCCTGCATTTAAGGCAAGAATATGAGGCCCATGAGTTGGAATGCTTCAATGTACTGGACAAAGGCCACTGGCCACAGAGTACATAGAAACAGACTCTCCTGCAATGTGTATTTAGTATATATCGTATATATTATATCGGCAACCCACAAAGGCCTACTGGAAAAATAAAGGGTTATCACTGATATGAAGAATAGTGGCCTATAGACAGCTGCTTAAGAATACCGCTTACTAACAGCAATCTTTATTCTAAGATAAATATACTACATTTATCTGTACTAAATAAACTCAGCCAGTTACACCGTTTTAAGCCAATATTCACACTCAACCCAAGAAAAGCATAGCTTTCTGCATAGCTTTGACTGCAAAAGCTTTTTAAAAAAAAAGTCAAAAAGATTTTTATCTGAATATTGTTGCAGCTCTAAAGCTTGATCACAGACCTTCTGGAAGTTGATAGTTTTCAGCCTCCTTGATCCTGGTCCACCTGCCCCTGGGGCATTGTAATCATGATAAATCTGTCAGGAGCTGGGGAAAGGATTAATATCTTTTCAGCCCTACAGTTTAATTTGTAACATGTTTTTAGTGATGCCATTGAAAGTTAAGAATTTTAATCCAATCCAGAATTGGATTTCATTCATTCCTTCTTTTCAGTCATCTACTGTACAGGCAACTCAGGGAGGTGAGAAATAAATAAATAAATACATTCTGATTGTATTTAGTTAGCACTGATTTAAGTAAAATCTGGCATTTCACCTAGCAACAGATGTCTTCTATTAAGTCATTCAAATGTAAATTGGGGAAAGTTCTCCTATTTTCTATTCTGCTCAATGGACTTCCCTGGAATACCACCTTTAATCAGTGTTAATGTCTGGTATGCAGCAAGAAGCTTGTTTACTCATATTTGTTTGCAAACTACCAACATGTGAATTAGCTCATGCATCAACCAAGAACTTCAAAAACAGTCCAAAGTACAGTCAATACAGTCAGCAACTGAACCCTTGCCTTAAACTCCAAAGCTTATGGACTGGTCTTGTAGTACCTTTTCATTTATATGCAAGACCCAGGAGGCTCCAGGTTTCAAGTCATGTGATATCTTGAACTCTCTGCATGGCTGTGTTTTCTTAGATGCAGAATTTCAGAACTGCATCAATGAGCATTTTCATGGTACTGAAATGCCATTGATGATTATATTAAGATATTGGTGTAATCTCCCAAATCAGGTTGGTCTCCCTTCTAGATTCGAATCTTATTTTCTTCTTCTAAGGCAGTGTTTCTCAACCTTCACAAATTTTAAATGTGTGGACCTCATCTCCTAGAATTTCCCCAGCCTGAATCTCCAAGAATTCTGGGAATTTATGTCCACATATCTTAAAGTTGTGTTTGAAGAAATATCCACCTGGGTTCAGTTCCAAATGGGGAGAAAGTCACTGGAAACATGGAGGCTGATTGGAAAGATAGTTTAGTGATGAACAGAACCGTATGGGTTTGAAGTCCTGGACAACTGACCGCATGCGTGGAGAGTGAGGGTTATTTGTACCCTCTCTTGGCCTTGCCTTTGAGCTTCCTATTCCTGTGCAAGAAATGCATTCTATTGGCTTTCAGACTCCCAGGGGGCTATGCAGGGGTCATAGCTAACTTTGTAGACTGTCTGAGTTCCAGGCCTCATTGAAGTTTGTTGATGCAATGAAGAGGCTTGTCCTATTGTGGCTGAATGGCTTTGCCCTGAAGGATAATCCCATCATCCTGGAGCTGAAGGTCTTTTGTTTTGTAGACAGCCTGGTCCAGTCCTTCTCAATGGGCACCAAAATATCTGCTGGGGGTAGGAAGCTGGGGCTGAGTTTCTATCTTCCTTAAGATTTTTATTTCTCTTTTAGGGGAAATATTCTGCCTTTTTAATATTTCCTAAAATATTTCATTCTTCTATGAGAGGGGTGGGTGCTAACTTTTTATAGTTGTTAAACTTGAAAAAACACTGTTTTAAGGTATCCCTCCACCCTGTGAAGTAATCTCTTGGCTGTTAGCCCCCAAACCCACCGAAGATTCTAAAATGAGACTTATTGCCCGGGTATGCCAGTATTTCTTTCTCTAGCTTCCCTTTGACATCAGAGCACTATCCTTAGATGTGCAGTCAAACAACCAAGAGCCCTCCTGCCCTTTGCACTCTTCTCCACCTCTTGGTGGGACAGCACCCCTCCCTCACTTGGTATCAGAAGTTCACCCATCATTTAGTAACCAGTCCTCTTTATCTTTTGGCTTCCTCCTGGAGAAGTTTCTCCCAGTCACCCCCTTCTCTTCTGCCCTCCGCAAGTCTCTTTATCTGCTCCTTGGATTAAAAGCATAATTGGAGAGCAGGAATGCACAAGGCTGAAGTGTCAACCTCCCCAGCCCTCCCCTTGGCACACCTGGCAGCAGGAAGGTCATGGCTGGGTCAGCCTGTTCTTTTTCTCCTAACCTCTCTTCACCACCCATATCCCACAGTTACATTTAGAGGGGTCAGCTCTGTGAGAAAAATACAAGGGCCTGGAGATTGTTAAACACAGTATTTTGTTTACTCCTGGCTTTTTATACCAGCATATTTCAGAAAGCTTAAAGGAAGGGGCCACTTGTTTGCAGACTTTGGCGGCTTTTCTTTTTTTAAGGTCTTTTCATTTCCATTTTCGGTCTCAGGCTCCAACCAGTTTTTGTGTCATTCAAGGAAGATACATTTCCTGAAACCCAACAACATTAAACAGTAGATGGTGACTTTAGTCTAGCAATGAACATACTTTGCATTAAAAGAAAATTAAATTAATACAGAGCTATCCCTCAGAAAACAGGCTGGCCTGAAAATGTCAACAGAGCCTCCCTGCCAGCTGAGTTTTGGGGTGTGATTGTGTGTGTGTGTGTGTGTGAGAGAGAGAGAGAGAGAGAGAGTTATAAAGTTGTACCAAAATAGTTTTCCCAACTTCGTGGTCCATTTCAGCTTGTGAAATTAAAGGATGGTTTTTAACTAAAGAGAAACTTGTAAAAGGCAGTCTATACTAGCAAGTGGAGGTGTGGCTGATGTGGAGGTCTGTCAGTGCCATTGCATACCACTGTTTACAGTGACAAGCCAGATGTGCTGCATGTAACACTCAGTTTGGTTTAGTGGTTAAAGCATCAGGCCAGAAACCAGCAGACTGTGAGATTATACTCCTACCTTAGTCATGGAAGCTGACTACATGAGTTTGTGCCAGTCACTCTCTCTCAGCCCAACCCACCTCACAGAGTTGTTGTTTTGGGAAAAATCAGAGGGGGAAGAATATTATGTATTTTCACTATCTTGAGTTATTTCTAAAAATAATGAGGAATTAGAAAAAAATAAATAAATCTTAGTGACTCTTTCTGAGGATGTAACATTTTTTGTTAATAAAAATGACTCTCCCTCAGTTTAGGAAAAGGGAAATCCCAAAAGATCAAAGGGGCGGGGGGGACTTGCTTTTACTCACAATGCCACCTCTACAATTATATTTTATCCTAAAATATTCTATTTCAAAATATTCTATTTCAAAATATTCTATTCCATTTCTGAGGAATGGGAAAAGACATGACTACTTGTTAAGATAGTAATTGAAAATTTTGACCCTTTGATTATGGGCCATCACATCTTTTTCTAGCAATTGCACAGATAGACTTTTTTTCCCATGGCAATCTATCCCTAATCTGGCCTCTCCATCTTGTATCTCTTATTTATTTTATTGTGATTTCTTTACTGTGAGCTGCCCAGAACTGATGGGAGTCAAAAAGCATAGTGGCTCCTAGTGAGAACATAGAGAGATTTTTCTTTATGACAGGGCTGTCATACTTACAGCCCACAGGCTGGATCACATGCTGGCCTGCCTGGTTTAGCAAAAGGAAAAAAAAAGTCCTGATATGTCATGTGGCACCACTGTGACAACACAAATTTGACACCCTTGCTCTATTACAATCTGTTCCTGACTTGGTCTTTCAGGTCTTCCAACATTACAACCATTATCACCACAACTGAATCCATCCTCTTTGCTGCTGGTCATCCTCTTCTTTCCTTTTCTTCCACTTTTCCAAGCATTACAACCTTGTCCAGAGATCTGGGTCTTCATATAAGATGTCTGAAGTAAGATAATTTAGGTCTGATTATTTGTGCCTTCAGTGAGAACATTGGGTTGATATATTTCACGATCCACTGGTTTGTATTCTTAGCTCTCCGTGCTATTCACAAAAGTCTTCTTCAAGACCAACATTCAAAAGTACCAATACTCTTCCTATCCTGATTCTTCAGGGTTCAGGTTTCACTTTCCTACTCACAGGGAATACCATGGCTTGCATGATTCTGATCTTTGTAGATGTAGTACATCGTAGCATTTTCTAATCTCAAAAAGCTAAGGAGAATCTGATCATTAGTGCTGGAAATGGAAACCACCATGAAATACCATGACAATGAAGTAATTTTGTGATTTTTTTAATAAGAAGATAGAACCAAGAATTTAGCAGAACTCAAGGGAGGCTTTACCTTTTTCCTCTGTAAGCAGTAATAAACCAATTTGTTATTGAGAACACATATAGAAACCACTCTACATCTTCTTAATGTAAGTTCCACTAGTGGGTTTTTTTTTTTTAATGTATATGTCCAGTGAAAAAAAAAATCTGGATTTTTATTGCTCAGTTTCTCACCACAATGTTTAATTTTTCTCTAAGAACAAAAACAAAACCGAATGCTAAGGAACTACAGCTGAGTCTTAGATTATGTTCATTATTTTCCTTATGGACTGAAATTCCTTTTGTGACATTCCTTTAATAATTTTAAGTCAGCAAATCACATTCCTTAAAGTTTGCTGGCAGTTTCTTTTGTGAAGGAGTCTCCTTTTTTTCCTTGTTTCTTCATGAAAGTTGAGACAGCAGCACCTTCAGAAAAACAGAGATGCCAAAATGGGCTGCCCACTGTCACTGGGCTTTGGGAAACATGATATTAATAGTAAATGATGATACATAAACATGAATGATCTCATCACATTATTGTGGAAATTATATATTTCTATCCCAACATCCGATACCAGTACAAAATTCACAATATTTCCTTTATGGTATCTTTCACACATTTCATCATTTATCTCCTCATCCCTTTTGCAGAAGCCCATGTTTGGGGGCTAATTTGCAATTCCAGCTCTTACCTGAATTTATGTCCCATATGCAAACTAGATCTATATCTGCAACAGAATAAGGATGGAATGAAATGTTAGATTATGGGTAGAAAGTGGTGCATAGTAACCTTTGAATGCCCCTCCCCCTATGTTCCCCCTATGTTTACTCTTAGCACAACTTTTATGTAGATTTCTGGAGACTCTTGGAAGTCTATTCAAATCAAGGTCAAGTCAAAAGGCCACCCTAGTACAGCCTCAGCAGGATTACTGGGGCCTCCTGAAAATAAATTCTAGATTAGATTTGTTTAGAGGCAAAATCACTGCAAGGATTAAGTTCTGGATTCCAGTATTATTGGAGTATTTTTAATAGCTTCTCCTTTAAAAAGAAACCTTAACAGTAAAAAAAAAAGCAACCCTGAAATTTGGAGTTTCAAGTTCTTAATCTAAAGAAAATACTCTTTGCATCTATAAACCTTCTGGATTATTAGGGCAAATAGCGAGAAACAGATGACAGGAAAGGTCTTCATTGTTTATTGTTTATTAATAAACCTGGTTTATTGTTAGTTAACTGAATTTCTTTGTTTGGGAGACAGACTTTTTTTCTGTCTCTCCTTTCTTTTCTGATTTCTTCAAGATGTAATTTAGAGGCTTTTCTCTCAAAACACATTTCTTAATAAATCTGGCTTTTGTTTCAAATATATGGAATATTTGCTGGAATGAATTGATAGCTGGCCTAAGCCTGTAGTCTGAATCCAAAAGAACTACTATACATTATGAACACTTTTATGGGATGTTCTGCTACTTAATTATTCATTCTTTCTGCTCTCAGCATATAATCAGGAGCACATTTTATAATAAGGGTTGCTGCTGAATTCAAATATCAGTACACATGTATGTATTTTACACATGTCCTATTTCTCTTCATGCAGGCTGAAATTTTAATCACCTTTTTATAAATGCCTGGTCAACTGAAATAGAGACATGCTGCTAAACTAATGTGTGCTTTGTCTGGTTTTAAATTCATGTTTCATTACACATGACTCTTTGGAAACTACATGTTACTGCCCACAGCTATTCCAGTTACTGCACATACAGATATCCCACCAAAGAGTGGATGTGACTGAAGATAAATACCATGTCTCCAAAAATCCCATCAGAGAATGCTTGTAAATATAAAGCATAACTCAAAGAATAGCCTGCTTATTTAGAATTCAACAAACTCTTGCCATTGTAGGTTAAAGTATTGCTGTTTCGGCAGAAAAGGTTAAATGAGGTTTAAGTGCAATGCAATAAATTTCCACTGTTCATAAAGCCCTGTGATAAATGTACTTTGCCTATTGTATATAAAGTTGGGAGCAGGTTAAATTTCAGAAATCAGAGGCAGGAAGACCAGTACATTTTAGTGGACACATAGAAACAAACACACATGTACTAGGGCAGTGGTGGCGAACCTATTGCATGGGTGCCAGAGGTGGCACTCAGAGCCCTCTCTGTGGGCATGCATGCTGTCACCCCAGCTCAGCTCCACCACATTTCTCCATGCTATTTCTCACCTTCAATTGCAGGGAAACAGAAGTATCCCTGCAAACAAAACAACGAAACAGAAGCTCAGAGAAGAAAAAGATCTCACCTCTTGCAGAACTACTGGTATTGGGATGCCCCACCTTCCATCGGCCAGCTGGTCTTCGGGTGTCTGCTGCATATGCGCCCCTTGCAGTTTGGCCATGCATGCGCACATGCAGTTTGGGCACTTAGTGCCTAAAAAGCTTGCTATCACTGTATTAAGGGCTTATGCAGGTCTGGATGGAAGGAACTATCTTCAGCTCAATCCTATCAAGACCTTATAGCTACACCTAAGAGGTGTGAATATTAGACCACTTAGATAGGAGTGATTCTATGTTTAAATATGGATGGAGTTGCAGCCACAGACTCTGGAATGAGGTTCTCTCTGAAATCCAGTTGCTGGCATCCTGAGGGGATTCTGGAGTTCTTTAAAGGTCCTGGGCTATGATAGGTGAGGCCTTTGTGGAATGTGTTTGAATATGTTTTTGGTGATGGTTAGATTCTCCATCTTGGTTTTTTGTTTTTAATTTGTACTTATTCATAGTTACCTTGTTACTTTTTTATTCCTATTGTATTTTATATTGTCTGTTTTAATTGTGAGCTGCCCAGGTAATTGTTCTGGACTTGGGCTGTAAATAAACTAAAAATATCATCATCTGATTCATGTTTATGACTTAAAATTAAGAAGATTCTCCGGCCTCTGTGGTGAGCTGGAGCAGATTAAATGTTTGGCTGACTGTCATTCTATTAAGAGAAGGCACCTTCCAAGTGTGTAAACATGATATCAATTTAGGCTTGACAAGTAACTAACATTACAATTTGGGTAAAAAAACACTGTAGACTATATAACACAGTTTAGAAAATATACAGCATACTGTCTGCAACTCCTTAAACCAAAGATATTGCATAAACAGAGGACAGCTTGCACAATTCCTGGAAAAACATATCTGCATTAAAAAAAATTGGCAGCTGCTCTGAACTTTCTAGAGCAGGGGTCTCCAACCTTGGCAAATTTAAGACTTGTGGACTTCAACTCCCAGAATTCTTCAGCCAACTTTGCTGGTTGGAATTCTGGGAGTTGAAGTCTACAAGTCTTAAAGTTGCCAAGGTTGGAGACCCCTGTTCTAGAGCACCTTTTTGCCTCTCCATCCATAGTGTTGCACAGCCCAAATCCACCAATTGGTAAAAGCTTTCATTTTTGGCATTCTTACTATTATCATCCTCAACAATATCCCTCTACTTCATGGCTATTTACAAAGAAAGGGGAAAAAAAGAGAGAAAAAAGTTCCTGTTACAAAGCACTGAAAACTAAATATTGAAAGTAAGGCAGATGAAGGCTGAAAAACTTTGTAAAAAATATATTTTCTACAGTATTGTACATATTTTTGCCCAATAGCCAAAAGTTTTGTGCTTTAGAAAATTATACCAAAGATGATATTTAAGAAAGAGTGGGATAAAATCAGGAGGGCAAAGTGGCCCCAAGAATAATAGACAGGGAAAGAGCCATGTAACTTAAGAAAATAAAAGAGACAGGTGAGAGAAATTGGAGAGAGGAAAATAGGGAAGCATGAAGATTACAGAAATTTATCAATATATGAGAATGGAAAGATTTAGATTGACCTTTGCTAAATTGTGGGGGTTGTCTGCCTAAAAGACTCAAATCTTAAACATATAACATTCTGCTAAAAAGCCACCTGACCCGGAGGAAGATGAATTATTACCATCTCCATTGCATACAACAATCTCTTTTTCTCTCTCCAGGCATCTACCTACTACCACAGTTCCCATACCGCTAAACTTTCACAAGGTTACAGACTTATTTGCCTTCAACTCATTCCTGACAGGCTTCACCCAGGGGTGCCCACTGTTCTTGGTGCAAAGAGGTTTGTCCCTTTCCTTTGAGCTACTTCCACATTTCATGTTCTGACAGTTCAAGGGATGCCTATGTATTTGATCATTAAATGCAAAAAACATCCCAAGCCCCAATGGCAGACAATGCTGCACATCCCTGTTTATCCTTACAGTCACTGGGCTGTTTCTCATTCATGGGTGATACCTAAGTGCACCATGCAAGGTCTCAGCGGAATCTGGAGCCAGTTACTGGAAGGTCATGGAGTCTTTTATCTGCTTCAGCAGTTTAGTTGTATTATATGGATATAAACTTTTTGTTGAAGTAAACATCTAATAACAATTTTGTATGAACAATTTTTTTTCAATTTTTTTAATAGTAAGCTCCTCCCTATGAACAGCTTCTTATTTGTTTTGAAAGAAAAGCTCAAGGGATTTAAATAGGAATGGATCAGGATTTCCCAAGGGTTGTTTGTGTTTGAAAATAATGTATATTATCAACTTCTCTGAATTGCTTGATGACTAGACAGAAGAAATGGAAGATTTAAAAATGAAATAAATTGAGGGCTAGATAGAGTTCTCCCTTCAGGCAAAAGTCTTTTGTATGTTGTTCCTAAAAAAATCTAATTTTAAATCCCTTTTTTAAACTGTGTTCATGGTACCGAATTAGAATTACTTTCTACACTTCATCCTTAAACAGTCCTCATTTTTACAGGCATATGATAGTAAGTATATCTTGAGTCTCTCCATTCTGAAATAGATTATCTATTGAATTAAATTAGTGTAAATATCAATAATTTGTTCAATTAATTTCAGTAAGTTACCAACATTCAAAGACACCTTTTAAATTGAATAAAATATTTTGAATTTTAAAAGACAAAGTGGCCAGATTTATCCAAGCCTTTATTTGAATAATTTATCCTATGGATCATTACTATGATCAGTCACAGAAGAGACTTTTCTTCTACAGTATGTGTTCAGCATCTCATTTTCTTCTCAGATAGGCTGAAGAGATTTGAATACACTATATGGACCAACCCTAAAAAGCAAAAGTGATAATCCTTAGGCTCAAGACTGGATTCAGACCTTGGGCAGTTTTCCCAGAACCCTTCAAAACTGCTGTTGTATTTTAATTCTTAATGCACATAAATGTAAATTATTAAATGCATGAAGAGTAACCATATTAACTATTCAATCAATTACACTGAATTTAAATTAAATTAAGTTAATATTAGGTCTTCTTTATCCACCTACATTTTGGGAAAAACTGTCTGCCACTTCATTACTATAAGACAAAAATGATAATGATGATGATGATGATGATATTTTTTTCATATATATAACTCAAGGCAGAAAACATTATCTTGCCTCCTATTTTCCCCACAGCAACAACCCTGTTAAGAGAGTTGGACTGAAAGGCAGCAACTAGCCCAGAACCATCCAGCCAGCTTTCATACCTAAGACAGGCATAGAACTAACCATCTCCAGACCAGCACCTTAACTACTATATCTATAGGTATAGCTATATAATCTTATCTCTGTAATGGAATGTTGCTTTTAAAATGGAATTTACAAGAATAATGGTATTCATTGGATCTAACGGCTCCTATTATCCTGCTTCTGGGTAGAGATATCAGCAGCAGTGGCACCTTTGCATTTACCCAAAGATACCAACTTCTGAAACCAAATTTAAGTCTAGGACCTTTTGGCTCTGATTCTCTATGGGATCTTTAGGAAGAAATGTGATAATTCCAGATTATATAGCAAGTGACCCTAGACATCATTTTGTTTCATTTGGACTAATTTTGGAGATTATCCCAATGTAAAGACTTTACATCTTTAGGGTGGGACATTACCTAGATTCAAATTTTGTAAGCAAAGATACCTTTGCTTCTTTCTGTCTCCTCCTCTGATTTCAGTTTGATTCTTTTTCCATCAAATGAGCTTGTGAAATAATCCACCATTATAAAGGAGCTCCATTTTCTAATACCATTTGTTACTAAATACTGATTGCACAGGAGGGCCGTTCTATTGGTGTGGACTTTTCAGAGACATCTGTTTAGAGAAAGCAGAATCTGGACTTTCTTATCCAGTAGACATCTCTTAAAACTATGCAGAGGAGTAAAATTAAAATATTCACAAATTGTTTTTTTTTTTTTAAAGAAAGGAGCTAAAAATCAGGTTGAAATAAGAGACGGGAGAGAAAATACACTTTAATATTTTATTTGGAAGCATTTTTGTCACTAAATGTTTATATACCTAATTTCAATTCTCCCACAAACTAGAGCATAATTATTTATACACTTCCCTCTCCCCACCCATTTGTCCAGCTACTTGAAAATTATGTTCATAAACTTGCAGCTCCTTGACAGGCCAACAGATTCATACAGCAACCAAATTTGGCTCTCCAGCTTGAGCTTTCCAACCACTGAAGATTCTAATAAGCAAAGGAAGATTTTGGCTTGTTTCTTAAGGTCCTTCAGGAGCTGTTCTATCTTCTTTAAAAGCACAGTGGTTGCTCAGTTTCTTTCAGGTACAGATTCATTAGCTCTTGACTGGCTCTTGCTTGTTTGCCAACTACTTGTGTGGAGGGAAGGAGGGGGGAAGTCATTTACCCTCGTGAATGTCAAGGTTAGTGCAAACTGTCCTT
>JAEANM010004336.1:6605-20952 GCA_017656035.1 Myanophis thanlyinensis
AGTGACATGTCTTCTTCACTGGGGATGCTCAGCAAGGAAAGCCTAACCCTGCCCTGCCCTGCCTTGCCCTGCCCTGAAAGGCAGCAGTTCCAGAGAGCTTTTGGGGCACTGCTTGACCAACACAGCTCCTTCAAATGCAGTCCTCGAGGCTGTAGTCCCTTCTCTGGACTGAAGGCAGACTTCTGTCTTCCATCCCCATCCCCTGCTGCATCTCCATTCTAGAAGGTGCAGCTTGGGGTAGGCGGGGCTTCCCTCCATGCAAGCAGGCAAGTCAGCAGGGCGCTGCTTAAACAGATGCCTGGGGCTCAAAGACCCTCTTCTTCCAGCTTTGGGACTCTTCATACCCTGTCCCTGCTTCAGGGATGCCTGGCCAGGCGCCACATGTTAGGTCTGGTACCAGTGGGGAAAAGCCTCGCCCTCTTCCTCTTTCTGCAGGGTCTGGGGATGAGGGTAACATGCTCCATGCACAGGCCAAGGGCAAGAGGGGGCTGAGGAGAAGATGACCAAAGGTGAACTCTCTCTAACCACAAGCCAAAGCAGACAGTGGGACAGAGTAAGCGCATCATGTTCCTTCCCGCAGCCTCTACTTGTTGCTTGGATGGCCAGCCTAGTGCTGGCAGCGGGCTCTGGAGCAATAGTGTGCACCAGCATGCTGTGTCTACAGCTGGAAACCACCACCACCCTGGACACAAAGGATGGTGAGTGACAGGTTTCTGGATGTAGCTGCCCCGCCCCCTGCCTCGCCTCACCTCACCCTGTGGGACAAGTCTCACACCTATCACCCCACCCATCGGAGACCCCTGGATTCCCTCCCCAATCCCTCCCAAACCCATAGACCATATACCATGGGAATGATATCAAGTAGGCCACACACCCTGGCTGTGCCCAGTCGGTCACGACCACTCTGGCCGTGACCACTCTGGCCATGCCCCTCCCATGGCCATGCCCCTTCCCATGGGCAAGCCCCCTCTCCCCTTGGCCCACGGAGGACAACTACAATGCTGATCTGGCCCTCAATAAAATTGAGTTTGACACCCTTGGCTTAGAGAGTGCCAAGGATAGTTATCTTAAGCTACTGATATTGTTTTTTTATTTTTTATTCTCTTTTATTCTTACTTGTTTTAATGTATTTATGCATAAATGTATTGTATAAGGAGCACTGTAGTGAAAAGTTTACAGAACAATGTATAAAGTAGTATGTTTGAAGTAGAAACAAGGGGAATTGTATGAATAAATAATCACTGTAAGGTTTGTGAACAGTGTTAGTGTGGACTAGATTTAGTAAGACTTTTCTTTTCACTTATTTCTTACCTTTGCTTATCACATATTTTTCTATGCTTTGCTTACCATTGCTTATACAAAAGAAAGCACTGCGGTTTAATTGATCCATCATCATTCTCATTCATACTTCTCATTAGTGTAATTCCACATGGCACAATAAAATAATTTAAAAATGGAAGCAGCCAACTTCATTATTCCAAAATAAGGGGGTGACACCAGCTTAATGGCTACACACTTACAGATAAGAATTTGAGGAGCAAGAAAACTGATTAATTAGGGATTTTTAAATGTTGAAGTTTATCTCTTAAAGTTTAAAAATGAAGGCATCACATTTTTAAATAAGAAATGGTCATTCATATACCAGTCTATAGGTGGCAGCAAATGATAGTTCCTGAAACTGGATGTCTCATTTAAATTACATTAAAACATTGTGAATAAATTTGGTCTTTCACTTTCTAAATTTAGTGTCTATGTCGGGTGGGCAATTATGGCTCCTTCGTGACTTGTGGACTTCAACTCCCAGAATTCCTGAGCCAGCTGGAATGTCTATGTGCTTTTAATCAAGGTCAGAATATCTCATTGGAAATTAGAAGAAATTGGCATGCCAAAATCTGAGGTGATAAAAGATTTTACATTAGCAGCTTAACTGCTAATAGCCTGAGTTATGTAATTATTTCTTTAGAAAAAATACATGGCCAACTGTCTTAAGTAACAAACCCTGAGAGGTTAACAACAATGCAAGCAAAAATAATATAATGAAAATTCCTGTAAACAAAACAAAACAAAAGCACATGGTATAACAACCAACTCACAAGAAAACACATCTTAGGGCTAGCATCTTAGCCCTAACACTGGGGGGAAGGTAGGGAACCAAATTTTTGTTGCCTAGCAGAAAACCAAGATATAAGAAAGGAGGTTATACCATAGGGCAGTGGTGGCGAACCTATGGAATGAATGCTGGAAACAGCACGCCAAACTGTCCTGTGAGCTTTCTGGCATGGCAAATCATCCTGCATGCCCTGCACAGCCCTGCTGGCTCTGCAGCCTGTTCTCGCGCTCCAGTGCGCACAGCCCCCGCAGCCCATTTTTGCTCTCCGTCGTGCACTAGCCAGCTGGCTTTTGCATGCGGGAGCACAGAAAACTGGAAACGCAGCGTCCCAGCGCGCATGCATGCTCCAAGAGCTGAATGCCCGGTTTCTGATATGCGCATGCATGCCAGCCAGCTGTTCATTGCATGTGCATGCACGCCATGCCAGGACACTGTGCTTCTAGGTTTCCCAGCTGACTAGCACATGATGGAGCACAAGAACAGGCTGCGGGGGCTGCGCATGAAGAGCGCGAGAATGGGCTGCAGAGCCAGAGGGGCTGCGCAGGGCTCACGGGACGGTTTGGCATGCCTTTCTGGCACTAAAGACGGCACCTGATGGTGTAAAAGGTTTGCCACCACTGCTATAGGGCAAGGTCCACAACACATAAGGCACAATTCCTGGACCCCACTAGAAGATGTTGTTTCAAATGGGCTCAGAGCATGTTAAGATCAGAAGAGACAGAAATCACTAGAAACAAGTGATTGCACAGGTAACCTAGCCCTGGGCCATGCAAGGTTTTATGTGTGGCCTCTAGAAATGTATGATATATTCTGTATTTGCATAAAAACAGAAAATGAGATTTTGGGTCTTCAGCTTTGCAAATTCTGTTTTTTGCAGGGCAAACCTATCTGTTACCACGGGAAAAAGCAGTTGACTATTCACATGCCCTTTTTGCAGTATAAAAACATGAATAGACATGAAGACTAGTAAACATAACCTATTTTGTGCTTGCACTTATTACTTAGCATATGATGAGAACACGACAGAATAGAAATAAATATATATACAGTATATACACAGTCCATATAATTATACATAAAACTTCTATAGGAAATTGGCAGTGACTGCATAAACTGGCTGTCCAATTTGGCTACCCACTCAATTGCCTCTGGCATTACTTCTTACATATCTTCTAGGGAACCAGAGAATGCACAATCTTGCACAATATGTTTAATAGTTTCAATATGTTGGAATACATGTTAGAATGTATTTTGTACTGCAACAACTACATAATTATTCAGCCAGTAGATGGCAGTGTTTAGTTTGCACCTATGATTATAATTTATGATTCCTTTGAGGAGAGTTTCCTGTGACAGTTGAAACCCTTAAGCAGCAAGCCCAATTGTGTACACTATACACTTTACTTGATCTGTATTGCTATGTAATTATTCTCTCTATTAATCTGTATGGCTATATAACAATCCCCTGCTACCATTTTTATATAATAAAACAGAATTTCTAACAGTTTATGGGCTTGGATACAGATATGCTGGCCAATGGTGGGCTTCAAATTTTTTAACAACTGGTTCTCTGCCCTAATGACTGGCAGGATGGGCATGTCTGGTTGGGCGTAGCCCACTCAACATCATAGTTCTTAAAAACTGCCATTAAATACCTTTTGCTCTCACTCACCAAAAGTGAATACTTCCAAAAGTTTCCAAGACCTTAATTCCAAAACTTAAAATTTATAGGGTCACTAGAAGTTGACATATAATCCATTCCAACACCACAAATATTTTTTCACAAATATGTTTTTCTCCTCAAAAGTCATATTATTTTCTAATCTACTTTTTAAAAAATTAATCTTCCCTCCCCCCCCCCCCCCATTCTCCTTCCCTTCTTTCCCACTCACCCCGGGGCCTAAATTCCTGAAAGTGACTGCCCTACCTGCCAGGCTGTTGATTTTGATGCTGTAAGGCAGCTGCTTCTGCTCGACCAAGAGTTTGCCAGGCCGGTAGCCCCTGCAGAGGAGGCAGTCAAAGTGGTGTCCTCAGAGTCTTCCTGGGCCATCCTTCATCTCCAGGAACCATAACTGTCAATTGCTTCCTGGCATTTCTTCTCCTTGTACCACTGAGATCCTTGGATTTTGAATTCCAACACTCTTGGATTTCAAGAGTGCTCAGGCTCGGCAGCTGGAGAAGTGGCACTGGATTTCAAAAGCCAAGCAGCTCAGTGCTACAAGGAGAAGAAGCATTGGCAAGAAGCCTGGGAAGAGAGCATTCATCTGGCATTCAGTGGCAAGCAGGAAGCTCCGGGAAGGTGGAAGCTCTGGGAAGCAGCACGGATGAGCGGCCTACCTCCCAGACAGTGCAGGAAATGACACAGGTGAAGCTGTCCACATACAGCTGGGTGCGCTTAGCAGGAGGAGGCGTAGTGTGATGTTCCTCCTTACCTAGTGCCAGCCACTCCATTGCCAGTTTTGCCATTGTTCCTTGTGCCATGAATGGCTCTATGTGCTTTCCTGGTTGGCAGCTGCTTCTCTCCACCACTGCTCTTGCTGGGAGAATGTCTTGTGCACCTCAAAGTCCCATTGCGGCAGAGAGAAGCAGCCAGATTGAATGATGTTTCTCTCTGCTGCAGTGCTTTCCAGATGTGACTTAGAGGAAAGTAGTGGCTCACAGCTGCTAAATTTCACTGTGCTGCGCAAGACGCTCTCCCAGCAAGAGCAATGGTGGAGAGAAACAGCTTCTGACCCAGAAAGCACATGGAGCATCTCCGCAAGTGACTGAGGCTCACCCAACACCAAGAGCCGGAAGAAGTGGCTTCAAAATCTGAGAGATGCTGGAGATTCAACCTGGCTGCTTCTCTCTGCTGCAGCACTTTTCAGACTTCTTATAGGTAAGAACAAGAACTTTACCTTACCAAAACCACTTCAGCCCCCTGCATCCATGCCACACACCCCTATGTCCATGCTGACCCCTGGCCCTTAAGCTGAGAACAGAAGGCCACAGGCATTGTTTTGGTCTGGGGGGGGCATAGTTTGAGGCCAGAGGGGAGTGGCATACTGGCAGAGGCCCTAGGGAAGGCCAGAACCAGGGACTGGTGCATCCCCTGACCTGAGGTGAAGGCCGAGTGGGCAGCATGCAGTTGGAGGCCCCAGGGAAAATCAGATCCAGGGATTGGGCCCAGACCTGAGGTTAAGGGCAAGTGGGTGGCATTCAGGCAGAAGGATGGTGAGAGCCAGGTCCAAAAAACAGTCAGGACAAGCCTTGCCATGATCACCCCGAGGTGGGCTTTCAGTTGAATGGGCAGCTGCAGTGAGCAGAGCAGAGTAGGTGAGGCATGGAGATTAGCTGGGCTGCATGGCCAGCATGGTTAGGCCACAGTGAAGGCAGGCAAGTAGGCGAGGCGCAGATATCAGCTGGGCTGTGTGGTCTGGATGAGCAGCTAGAGAGTAGCTGGGTGTGGGTATGACTCTAGTCAGTGGGCAGGGTGAGATAGGGCAGGGCAGGGTGGGATGGGCAGGACTAGTTGGTGGTGCAGTCTGCCCATTCTCTGAATTGCACAGAATCAGAACAACTGGTTTGGGTGAACCAGTCCGAACTGGCAACAACCCACCTCTTATCCTGGCATAATATCAATTCAATTCAATTTCAAATTTTGTCACATGCATAATTATACAAAGTGTCAGCCTCCAACTTTCTTCTGAAGCTTCACTCTTATCAGCTGCCATAGTAATGGGGGGAGGGGCAGCTTGGTAATAAGGGGGGAAGAGTGCTGGTGTCTGGAGGCCCTTGTGTACAAATAAAGTAGCATGCATTCCTCAGACAAGATGTTTATACTGGTGTCTGGAGGCCCCTGTGTACAAATAAAATAGCATGCATTCCTCAGACAAGATGTTTATGCCTGGTCAAGGCCAACTGTCCCAGAGAAGTAATGGACATTAATACCTACTGATGTATGCCTCGTGACCCAATGAGAAATAAGGATTGGACAGTCATCCTGAGTCCCTGGGGGGAGGGTTCTGGGGATTCTTTTGATATGTAATTTTTCCCATGATTTTACTCAGACCTTGCTTTGCTTTCTCTACATTCATTTCTTTCCCAGTAAAAGTCCCTGATTTCAAATGCAATGAAGTCAGGTTTTTTCTTTCTTGGGATTTGAAGGAGGCAGACCTGACATTAAGCAAGGTATGCTTTACCAGCCAACCCAGAGATAAAATCTACTGTGGGGGCTATGCACAGAATGTCGAAGCTGGGGAGCAACCAAGAAGATATGGGAGCTCAGGGGTCAACTTCTCCCACCCCGTGTTTATATTGAGAGGAGATTGAGAGCCTAGGAGAGCTGCGTCTGGAAGAGAGGGCAGTCTGCCCAAGATGGTCTTTGGGGGTAGTATGCCTTGAGGAGCCTGATGAACCTCAGCCGGGGATGACAGTAAGCAGATGCCAGCGTAGAGAGGGCCTTGACCTAGAGGCCAACAGAAAAGATCTCCTGCTTTCTCACGCAACTTTTGCAAGAGGCATTAGAGAGCCTAAAGCTTGGAAAACATCCACAGAAAAGAGCTTCCAACCAGCAGTTGAAGAATTTGAGCAGGCTGCAGGGGGGGCTGGTGCTGCTGAGATCCCAGCCCAGTAGGGGCTGGCAAAAGACCTATTCAAGTGGCAGCGGCTGCAGCTCAAGCCCCCCCAATGGGGGGCAAATTCCAAAAATCCTTCTGCTGGCAGTAAAATATGGAGGGGATTCCAAAACACTGGGATTCTTCCTAGCCCAAGTTTGGAACCATATGCAGGAGTATGGTGAGGATTTTACCAGCGAAGCAGCCAAAGTGAGATGCATTACAATGGCTCTGGAAGGGACTGCAGCAGAGTGGATGACCTCCCTCCACAATGATGATGCCCTCCCAACTGAGAAATTATAATCAATTTATGACAGCCCTTTGCAGTCACTTTGAAGACCCCCTGCCAGAACACAGGGCCAGGACCAGGATGAAAACCATAACCTAAGGGCAGAGGCCAGTGTCTGAATACACTCAGGAGTTCTGGAGCCTGGTCTGCCACATGCATGGCTGATCCCAAGTAACCCTGATGGGTTGAATGATGACGTCAACAATGGTTGTGTCACCCGAGGAGCCCCCCGAGACCTCCAACACTGGTATGTGCTGGCAGCTGAAGTAGAAATTGACCAGACCAGGGGCTGTGATCATGTGGGTCATGCTTGGAACCAACCCCCCTCCTCTGCCCCAAGGGCTCCAAAATGTGTTCTGGCAGCTAGAACGAAGACCACAGCTTGCTTCAAGTGTGGAAAGGAGGGGCACCGGGCACCTGAGTGCTTCAGCAAGACCAGCTCCAAGCCAACCACTGCAGGACCCAGAATAATCGAGAGGCAGCCAGCCAAGCCTCGCAAAACAGCATATAAAGGAGTGGAAGTCGTGGAGTTCTCCCCTCCTAACCAGGAGGAACTGGGAACTCCAACCATCTTAGGAGAGAGCAAAATGGTCTCTGATGATGACCTCACAGTAAGTCAGCATGTGGGATCCCTGACCATACCAATAGAACTGCAGGTACCTTCCTCTACCTCCTGGGGAAAAATGCTAGCTATTTTGGACTCTGGATGCACTAGATGTGCAATTAGTCCCGAGGTGGTAGAGAAATTGGGGCTGAGACTGAGAACCCTGAAGACCTCCATTGCCAGTTAGATGGGTCAGTGGCTGGGTGGGGGGGACCAGCCCATTTTGCAACTGAGCCAGTTGAGATGTGGATGGGGGATCACCATGAAACTTTGAGCTTCATCATGGCCCCAGGGATGGAAGGACCCCCTTATACTTGGATTACCCTGGCTACAGAAATAGAACCCCCATGTGGACTGGAGGAAAGGATTGTTGCATATCCACTCCATGCCCCCAGCAGGAAAAGATAAACCAAACCCTCCCCAAGCCAAGTGCGCAATGGATCTGGTAACTACTTTAAATGAGCACCTTGAGGGGGAGGAAAAGATCCCGAGAGAGTACTGAGATCTAAGGGAGGCTTTCAGTGAAAAGGGGTCAGACCAGCTCCCACCCCATTGCCCCACGTATTGTGGCATAGAGATTCTCCCGCGTTTGAAACTCTCTAAATTGATGATTTACGTGATGACCCCATGAGAACTGGAGGAATTATAACTTTTCATTGATAAAAATCTGAAATGGGGTTTTATCCAATCTGCAAAGCCCTGAGTGGCGGCTCCAGTACTATTCCATAAAAAGAAATATGGCTGTCTTTGCTTGTGCATTGATTACAAAAACCTTAATGCAGTGTGTGTGGAAAATGTTTACCCCCTGCCCCTCATGAAGGAAATGTTCGCCCACCTGGCTAAAGGAAAAATATTTACAAAATTGGACTTAAGAGAAGCCTATTACCGAGTCCGTATAAAGGAGGGAGATGAATGGAAGATAGCCTTCAATTGGTGCTACCAATTCACGGTGCTGCCATTTGGACTACAAGGGCCCCCCTGCAGTTGTCACGCAACTAATCAATGAAGTGCTGCATGACCATTTGTACAAGGGGATCCTGGTCTACCTGGATTATATCCTCATCTACACTAAGACCATGGAGGAACATGGTAAACTTGTGCATGCCGTCCTTAAAAAACTCAGCGCTGCCGAGCTATATGCCAAATTGTCAAAATGTGACTTCCACCAAGACAAGATTGATTACTTGGGCTACCACATATCATACAAGGGCGTAAAGATGGACACAGAAAAAGTAAGGGCAGTCCTGGAACGGGCACCCCCCCAACACCAAAAAACAACTACAGAGTTTCCTGGGTTTTGCTAACTTCTACAGGCAATTTATCCCCTTTCGCTAAAATAACCCTGCCAATCATGAATCTTCTGAATTTGGACAATGGAGTGTCAAGCTGCATTTGAGAAACTGAAATGACTATTCACAGCTGAGCTAGTCCTCAAACATCCCGATCCTGACAGCCCTTTTGTCGTCCAAGCCGATGCTAGTGATGTGGCTGTGGGAACTGTCCTTTTACAAACTAATGCAGCAGGAGATCTACAACCTTGTGCCTACATGTCCAGGAAGCTTACTGAGACAGAGAGATGATGGTGTCAAGTCAAAAAGGACATTTTGGACTGGGGGTTTTCTGCTGAAGAATATTGGCCATTGTTTAAAGTATTATTTGGGACCATTTAGCTTTGACACATTTTTTTCTTCTTTCTTTTGCATGGTCACTGAGAGAGCGAAGGGGGAGTTGGTAACGACAACTCAAAATCATTATCTTGTTTGCATTCCTTTAGGTCTGGTTCTCATGAGAAAGTTTCTCCGGACAATTGATACCTGTGGGGTATTACGTCTTAAGGGGACGTTGAATCTCTTTTTGAAGGGGTTGGTGAGAAATTAACATGTGATAGTTAGTGGGGTGGAACTTTCAGTTTTACTTGGGTGGCAAAAGACTGGGAACTTTAGATTCGGGATTTCTCCAGGCCGTACCAGAACAATGTCTTCAATAAAATCTTATTCCTTGGACTTTGTCTTTTTGGAGTTCTGATTGTGTTGCTGATGTTGTGTGGAATCCTGACATTATCCTGAACCGCAAAAAAGGAAAAAATCCACCGATCTCAGTGGCCAGAGTCTTGAGCCCCGGTGCTCTCCCAAAGCTTTCAGGTTGCAGAAGAGCTCAAGGAAGATGAAAGAGAAAAGCACTGCTGCCACAGGTTTGCCTACATGAGAAGTGGCTGTGGCCCTTGACAAGTCTGCCAGCCTGATGGAGACAATGTTGACTGCCATCATAGGATCATCAGGCACGGAGCCTGAGTTCCCACAAGGAGTCTGACCAAAAGGGCAACTGATTTGATCCAGCATCCAAGAGGAGCCAACTCAACTTGATGTAGAGGTGGCAACTCAGGGGCTGCAAGTTGCCCCAGAGGCCAGGATTCGCCCACTGCCTCACCTGGCGTCGAACTGGAGGGAGAGATCAAGCTTCAAAGCAGTGGAGCTGAGGAGCCAAGCCATCCTGCCCTCCACCCAAGCCATATTGGTGGGAAGCTTTCAGGAGCAGCTGGAGCACCTATACATGGGGAGCGCATCCCACTTTTAGGCCAGACCACCAGCCGGATGGGTACTTCCCCCTCTGAAGTTCTCCTTTGCATTGCAGGCCAGCAGAGGAGCAATGATCGGGGCAGCACAGCCCTCGACTGGGTCCGGAGCTTTCCAGGGGGCCTCCCTGCCAGGCTTGCCAGCTGTGGCAGCCATTGGAGGCAGCCCCGGACTGCAAGCTACCTCGTCAGCCCCACTTCCAGGGGCAGGACCTGTGGGATTTTGACAGGTGTCCCAACTCCCACCTGCAGCATAGATCCCACCAGGTTGGGCCTTCTACCCAGGGCAAGGATGGGTCCAGTGCCAATGGGGCCCAGCAAAGCCAGCTTGGGCACCTCCACCCCTGGCACAACCACAGGGGCTGCTGCCCACACAGGCCCAACCAGTGCAACAGATGCTGTTCACAGCACCCAGGCCACCTCCTTTCAAGTCGACATTCGATGGGACCCCTATGAAGGTGGCCTATTTCCTGAATAGCATCCGGCTGCACTTTGATGCATATGGGCATTATTATGCTACCGAATGAGAGATGACTGCTGCCATCACCCAGGTGATGAACGAAGGGGAAGCTGCAGAGTGGGTGGCCAAACTGAACAAGCAAGGGGCACCAGAGCTGGACAACTTCCACGAGTTTGTGCAAGCAGTGAGCAAGCATTTTGAAGACACCGCACAGAGGGAAGAAGCGGAAGCAGAGATCAAAGTGATCAAGCAGAGGGGCTGGCACACTAAGGACTACATTTGGGAATTCTGCCGGGTGGCCGGGAAGCTCCGCGATTGGCCCGATTGCCTATTGATCCACTACTACAAAGAGAGCTTGGATCCAGAACTTTGCAAAGCATGCAGAATTCAGGGAGCTCTTCAGAGGATCCATGATTGGTATCACCTGTCCATGGTGATGCACCTCGAAATCTACCCCCATTGGAAGGCTCCGGCAGCGAAGCTGGTGCAGAAGACCATGGTGAGACGACCAGTGGTGCAGCCATCTCGCCTGGCCCCTGGGCCCAGCACATGGCAGGTGATGTGCTCTAGATGCGGTCAAATGGGCCACTGTGCCTCCAAGTGCCTTGTGCCAGCCCCCAACCTTTTTGCAAAACCAGCAGCCCCAGCCAAACCAAAGAAGACTCCGCCACGAAAAGCCAAGGAAGCAGGGAAGTCTGCGAAGCAAAGCCCTCAAACTGATGGCCAAGGAAGGGGATTTGCTGACCCTGCCAAATAGCCCTGAGCCAAGCAACGAGGACATAAGTGACAACCTGATGGTGAGTGTGGACATTCCCCCTTTCCTAACTGAGGCCTGCCTAGACATTCCCAGGACAGGGAAACAAAAAGCCTAGATGCCCTCTTAGATATGGGATGCACGAGGTGCATTGTGAGCCAAGCTATAGTTGAGGAACTAGGATCCGCACCCAGCTCCTGCCCTGGCCAATATGTTTCAAGCAGGCAGATGGGAACCTTATGGGGGGGGGGTGCCAGCCATCTTAATGACTGAACCGCTCTACTTAGAAATGAGCGACCATTGAGAAATCATCCAATTTGTGGTGGCTCCTAAGATGACCAACCCCCTGATGCTGGACTGGCCTGGCTCAACAAATGGGGCCCCACCATCACATGGGAGAAGGGCATCTGGAAACTGAAGATAACCCTGGGGCCTGATCCATCACCAGCAAATGGCCATCCCAATCTTGAATACCTTAACCAGTCGACACCTAAAGGGAAGAACGCAGCAGCCACCCTCGGGGCCGCCCCTGACCTGGCAGATGTGCCCCTGGAATACTGGGATCTTGCAGAAGTTTTTAGCAAGCAGGAATGCAATGTGCTCCCCCCACACTGCACCACAGACTGTGCCATTGAATTCATGCCAGGAGCCACCCTGCCCAAACCCAAGATGTATTCCATGACACCTAAAAAGATGGCTGAACTGAGGAAATACATCAATGAGAACCTGGTGCAGGGCTTCATTCAACCAGCAAACTCCCAGGTGGTGGGCCCTGCCCTCTTCCACGAAAAGAAGGATGGGTCGATGAGATTATGCATGGATTTCCATGGGATCAATGCCGTGAGTATAGAGAACACCTACCCCCTACCCCTCATGAAAGATCTGCTAAACCACTTAGCAAATGGAAAGATCTTCACTAAACTGGACTTACGTGAAGCCTATTATTAGGTGTGAATCAGGGAGGGGGATGAATGGAAAACAGCTTTTAACTGCCCATTGGGGAGTTTCCAGTTCAAAGTAATGCCTTTCAGGCTGCAAGGAGGTCCCACAGTGTTTATGCAATTGATAAACAAGGTCCTATGTGAGCACCTGTACCAGGGGTTCCTGGTCTACCTGATACCTTATCTTTAGCGAGACCCTGGAACAGCATGTGAAATTAGTCCGACAGGTGCTACAGAAATTACTCGCTGCCAAATTGTATGCAAAGCTGTCAAAATGTGAGTTTCATCACGAGGCAATAGACTACTTGGGCTATAGAATTTCCAGCGGGGGGATCGAGATGGATCCAAGGAAAGTTTCGGCTGTGTTGGATTGGCAGCTGCCCCAAACCTGGCGACAGCTACGAAGTTTTCTGGGGTTTGCTAACTTCTACTGACAGTTCATCCCTGCATTTGCCCAAGTAGCCCTGCCGCTAACTGAATTGCTGAAAACGGGGGAGGGAAACCCCAAACTGTGGCCCACTCAGCTGCTAAAATGGACAATGACATGCCAAAAAGCATTTGAGACGCTGAAGCAACTCTTCATGAAGGAACCGGTTCTTCAGCATCCTGACCCAGAGAAACCATTTGTCATCCAAATGGATGCCAGTGACATTGCAATTGCAACAGTACTCCTCCAAGAAAATCTCCAGGGCCAGTTACAACCTTGTGCATATGTGAGCAAGAAACTGACTGACACCGAGTGGAGATGGGCAGTCTGGGAGAAGGAAGCCTATGCCATTCATTGGGCCTTACTCTCTTGGAGGCATTTTCTTGAAGGCAGCAAAATGCCTTTCCAGGTGTGGACTGATCACAAAAACCTGGAAGTGCTGAGAAATCAGAGAAAATTGTCCCCTAAACAGGTGCAATGGGCCCAATACTTCAAACAGTTTGATATTGAGCTGAAACACATCGGGGGGGGGGGACATTTTGGCAGATGTGCTGTCCCGAAAACCACAGTTCAGCAGTCAGAAAGAGGATATTACTCAGCCAGTATTACCTTCCTTGCAGCAAGCTGCTCAAATAACCTCTTGAGCACAAACACGACAATACACCCCAGGTGACCACCACCCACTGATGGGGGACATCATTGCAGCGTTGACCACAGATCCTTGGTTTCTAGACAACAAGGACTCCCTCACTATCCGCAATGGACTAGTGTGGAAAGGCACGAAAATATATGTCCCAGTTAGCCTGCATATTAAAGTCTTGGAGCGCTGCCACGATGCAAAGTCAGCAGGTCATTTCAGGTTTTTAAAAACCTTCCATTTAGTGCGCAAACCATTTTGGTGGGCCCGCCTCAAACCAGAGGTGGAGGACTATGTAAAAAGTTGTGTGGCCTGTGCGACTATGAAAGGGAGACCCGGAAAGCCACCTGGCTTCCAGCAGGCTGTAGACGAGCCTTCGCGCCCATGGGAGGAAATCAGCATGGACTTCATTGTAGATCTTCCCATTAGCAATGGGAAAATGGTCGTCTGGACCATCATCGATTTGTTTTCTAAGCAGGCACTTTTCCTAGCTTGCTCAGGGTTTCCGATGGCGAAGAAACTATCCAAGATGTTTATCCAGCACGTCTATCACCTCCATGGGCCCCCAAAGCGAATAATCTCTGACCGAGGAGTCCAGTTTACAGCGAAATTTTGGAGGCAGTTTTTGAAGTTGATAGGAACAGCTCAAGGACTTAATTCCGGGTTTCATCCAGCTACAAATGGGGGCGCAGAATGTGCGAATGCCCTAGTGGAGCAATATTTACATTGCTACATGGATTACCAGCAGAGCAACTGGTCAGATTTTTTGCCATTTGCTGAAGTTGCTTACAACAATGCCGTCCACAACAGCATCGGTCTGATGCCGTTCCAAGTAACCAGCGGGGTGGACTTTGTCTTGATACAGATCTCCGGTGTTTCCAACGTGCCCTGAAGACCCATTTATTTCAACTAGCCGGCCTGGCCTGATACCATGGGATTTTAAATTTAACTTAATTTT